>VZTB01003277.1:459574-502786 GCA_013397245.1 Thryothorus ludovicianus | reverse complement strand
AAGGGCTTGGGGGCGGCCGAGCGGCCTCCGGGCGGCAGGACGGGCGGCCGGCCGCCCCCGGCATCTGCGGACACAGGAGAGGGAGAGAGCATCAGCACCGTGGCTCCAGGGCTGCGGCTCCCGAGGGGCCGCGTCCCAGGCTCTGCGAGCGGACAGGGCACAGCCCGGCACGGGGCACCCCTGCCTTGAGACCCAGCCCCAACCCCGGTACCATTGGGAAACCACTCCAGAGTACCGGGTGACATCCCGATAATGCTTATGAGGCACGAGTTAAGAGGCCACAGTGGAAAGCAAGTGATGCAGCCATCATACAGCAAGCAATGAAACAGGGAGGGAAGTACTGGTGAAGAACCAGTCCTGAATACCATCAGCATGAAAGCAAAGAAATCTTAACTTTTGAATTACGTATAACAACAAAAGTTCAGAAAAAGGGTCTTTTTCAGCCCTGTCTAGTAGCTGTGATCTAAGGATGTAGTTGTGCACATCAGGAAGAAGGCAGCAGGCTCTGCAGTTCACAAGCACTGTTCTGCAATGCCAGGAACTTTTGTATTAATACAAGTTCCCAAAAATAGACTGTGACACAATAGAAAATACCAGCTCTGAGAGACTGTTTTGTACGTATGTGCTGAAAAATTATGTTAGGCTATAAAATATGTAATATTTATAACACTCTACAACCCCCATTTCATAGTCCTTCTTTAACAAGTATGAAATCCTATGTCCTTAAACTTAAAAAACTCAGTGGCCCCAGATGTCCTTCGTTTAAAGGGGTATATGGCTTGGGGCAGTCAGAAGCATACTCCGGACAAGCCTCCATCTGCAGTGTGCATACCAACCAGCTGGGATGCCACATGCACTTCCTAAGCAGCAAATCATGCTGCTGTGGAGCTGACAAAAGTACTTTCCATTTGGGAAGTAGATCCTTTTTCCTGGTGCACAACAAAGAATTAGCCAGGATCCTCCTCTGTTCCCCTCTGGTCCTACACATCCAACAGCTAAGGCAGGACATAGCAAGGAGGATGGGTGGGAGTCTGGCTTCTCCCTCATAAAACCTAATAGTAAGGATAAAACAAAATTCAAGCTGAAAATTACAATTCCTAAGAGCCTACGATATTTGATGGCTTTCTCAATCCCAGCAGGTGCTTATGAAGGTTTTAAGCAATGGACATTCAAGGTCTTTCTTACCAGCATCTCGACTTGCCGTATTTCTGAGCTTTGGCATTCCTGCTTGAAAAAGGCCTCCAAGGCCAGGTGGCCCACCACCACCGAAGCCACCAGCACTGCCACCACCAAAACCCCCACCGCCGCCACCTCCTCCAAAGCCACCGCCGCCACCTCCAGCAGATCCTTTGGGTTCTGTTGGGAAAAAAAATCCCCCATATTAGTGAAGCAAGACTGATCCTGTAAAGTCACCTCTTTCATTAGGGTAATGCTTGTAGCACGGGAAAAATGGATGAACTTCCAAAACACACAAGGTTTGGATGATCACAGCTGCCATCATCACTACCACCACTGCACCGTGGAGGAGCTGGTGCAGTAACCGTAATAACCACGGCACCTGTGTTTTATTAAGCCATCACTTTAGTCTGCTCTAGACTGGAGAGCAGAGCAAATTTCTGCAGAGAATTTGGAACTGAGCATGGATGGGATTTCTGAGAATATAATGTAGTCTTTGTTAGCACCTTGGCTGCTTCTTTCTGTTTCTCTGTACTTTTGCTTGCTTATCCTTCCCCTCCACTTCTCCATAAGCAGAGACAGGGCAATCTCATGGGAAAAAGGGAAAGAAGGAGGAAGGCAGAAGGTCCTTCCTCTTAAAGGTATCTCTGGGGATCACTGCTGGGAATGCACAGAATTCTCTCATTATTGATGATATTGCAACATATCTACTTATTTAAACAAAGCTTAGTAGGAAAGGAGATGCCATTTCTGTAGGTTCAGAAGTGCAGTGACAGGATCATTAGCTGTTAATACTTCCAACATGCAGGAATTATTTTATCAGCCCTCCCTCTTTTCTCTCCCATTTCTCTCTAATGTCAATATTTCTGCTGTGACAACTGAGTTGCCAAAAGTAAAATGAAAGTGTTTCCACAACTACAATACAGCCTTACTCACAGCACCACTGCAAAATCAGCAAGTGCACAGGTGGGATATCTGTGGAGATCATCTCTAAGATGCTGGGCTACATAGGCTAAGATCAATTGCTTAATTTCTTGGAATATTGATTTCCACAACTTTGGGTGGGTAAAAATTTCACTGACTACAGAGTAATTAAAACCTGTGGATGAAAAGCACTTCAAAAATTTCCCCAAGAAAAAAGGAAGACTGTAGCCATAGGAGGATGTTCCACATTATCCTTCTCTTTCTTAAGCATGTCAGCTCAATTCAGCTCTGACTCAGACAGGGTGTGAACCTCAGGAGAAATGCTGGTAAGTCTTTCATCATAATTTGCTAATTCATGTAAATAAGATAATAGGCTGCATCATTTTTATCTTACTGTTTACCCCCTCCTTTAATCCTCTCCAGCTCATTGCTATAGCTAGAACACGTAGCTTCACATTCAGAGAGAATCTTTAAAAACTGTAGCTGGCTGATTGCAAGATTGTATCTAATTTTTTTTAAATTATTTTTTATTTGGGCACACACCTCTGGGCATTTCCTTCTTTCATCATCATCTTCCTATCACAGTCCAGCCTTTAATTGCATGGCCAAACCTAGACTGAGGTGTATCACATTTGCTAATCTGTAGAAGTGTCTTTTCTCCTTAGGTAATGAATGCTGCTCCTCTGTCAGCACAGGCCTGTGTTCTTCACTCTTCTCCTGTTTCTGTTCTGCCTTCCCAATACTTTTGCTACATGGGTTTCTCCAGCCTCCTCTTGGCACCTACCAAGTAGTGCTGTCAGACACAGCAGCAGCACAGCTGGATAGAGACCTTATTTCCATTCAGGTAAGTAGAGTCACTGACTTGTGCAGTACTGCTGGGCTGGCTGAGCAGCAAGGCTCAGCCAAAAAGATAACACCCCTGAGTGACTCCAGGAGTGGCAAAACTGTATGAAACAGTGACACATAGGTAGAGCTGTGGCTTCTGGCTCTGGTTTAGCTCTAAGTGGTACTGGAGCCAATGGTGTCGTGCCAGGCATGTATTTATTCTTATACTGTTTATGCAAAAGTAGACTCTGAAATTCCACTTTATTCTCTGTCCTCTCCTCAGTCCTTATGGGGGTTTTGTTTGCCTGATCTGCTGTGGGTCCTCAGCAGAACTCCTGGTAGAGCTTGCATAGTCTTCATAAGCAAACAGGAAAATAAACCACTTTATAAGAATTAGCAAACAAATTAGCATTCACATTTCATAAGTAGTACTTGATTTCTCATCTGACTGTTCATTCATGATGAAGAGAATTTATTTTTATGCATGCCAATTTCTGGCACTTTCTTTTATCTACCCTCATGGCAATTCATCTGATGATATATAAAATAATTTTCTGCTTTCAGATCTGTAGAACCACTCATGCCTACAGAAATTCCAGCATGTAGAGTAATACTTACTATCTAGAATTGGAGCACTTCTGTCATTAGTAACAGTCTTCTTGAGCTTTTTTCCTTTGGTAATATCAGATAGTAGAGCATTTCGCCCTGCTTGTTCTGACCTGCTTAAGGATGGCTTTTCAGTATTTGCCTGAAAAACAAAAATTAAAAATGAGGAGGCAAAATAAACCCCAACTTTTAGATACAAAGTTCTGCTCAAATATGGTAGTTACTTGAGACTTCAGTGTCTGTTTTAGCAGCATTGGAGTGGGTAGGTAGCATGCCACGTCTAGTTCTGTGAATGGTATTAAAGGTAGTTGGCCTTGTTACTAACTCAAAGTCCCCAACACTACTGCTATTCTAACCCACATTATTCATTAGAAACAGAACACTTCTATGTGAATTCACCTTTTTTGAACTCATGAGTTAGAATCTCTGATTTTTTAAAGCCAAGGCCTATCTGTGATAAATTGCCATTTTGGAGACTGAACAAGAACGGACTACACACATAACTTGATTATACAAGAAGGTGGACATTCTTGAAAGTTGTGGTGAAATACAATTTAAATAAATCACAGAAAAGATGGACTTTGTCTACTATTTTAGCTTAGATAGAAATACTTAAAAATGGCAATTGCTGCTTCAATAATATTGACCTCTTCATATAGACCAAATAAAACCTTTGGATGTGTCCTCCCTTTTCATTTTATGTTTTGGTGACACAACTTTTCAAGAAAGAACAAAAAAACTCCAAGCAATACACTTATATGCACATGTATGTGCAGATATATATGGCTCTTTTTTCTCGGAAACAGTTCCTGAAACATTTTCTAACTTATCAGATCACTGTTCTAGAGATTTCCTGAAAGGTAGGGACAGTTGCCATGGAGGGACCAAGCAGAGTCTTATCTTGCTTGTGGTGGAAAATGAGGGAAAGATTCTTGAGAGACAGCCCATTCGGTGTAATCAATTAGGTTTTTGCTCTGAAAGAATCTAGGTACTTCAAAATGGCATTTCAAGAAGCCTCTTCCTTCTTGTCAGTGAGGTGTCTGACTGTTGGGAGTGCAAGTACTGCACAAGCTCCATTCCATTTGAAGTCAGGCTTGGTGTAGTTTCACCTACCAAGTTGTACCAGCAGTGGATCCTGTGCTCTGATACCACAGGCTGGCTGAGGGAGCTATGCTAGCTAAGAGCTATCCTTACCAAATTTAAACAATAGGATTTGTTTTTTTCCAGCTCAAGTCATGGAAGGACTAGAGTAGAACAAGGGAGAAGGTGGGAATACAGGTTAGGAGAAAGGCAAGAGGATAGCAAGAGACTTTAACTCCCCTTAGACTAGCTGTTGTCTCTCCACCAGATCAGCCACCAGTGTGGGAGGAATAAAAGGATGGAGAGTTGGAGTGGATAGTGACATCCACATGAGAACTGGAAGTGATGGTCCTTCTCATAGGATCAATGATCAACCATAAACAATATGTTGGAGAGCTTTCCCCAAGTATCATGGATACCCTCACCACACCATCCTGTTCAAATAGACAAGCAGCAGCAGAGAACAGTGCATATATTTACCTCCTGTAAAACTTACCAAGGCCAGTGTTGGGGGTGGAGGTGGAGCTGGAGGGGGAGGCACAGGCATGGTGGCAGACTGAGCTCTGTCTGCCCTTGCTAAGAGACCTGCACAGCAAAACACAAACACACAAAGTCCGGAGATTAACACATCTTAACAAATAAAATTCTACTCAGCTAAAATACATCCTCGCAGCTAACAGGTTTATCTTCTACATTTTTTAAGTCTAAATAATCAGTAAAAAGCACTTTAATTGTATAGAAACCAGCTGCATCTTTAAAGAACGGCTCCCTAAATGATCCCCACTGCCATACAAACTCATAAATGTAAATACAGTTTTGAATACTTACACAATCCATGCATTGCTATGGCAGTGCACAAAATGCAGTAACCAAATGGAACTCTGTTAAATCAAACAATCTTGTTCCCATGGAACAACCCTTACTTCAAGAAGGCATCATACTTTTAGATCATACTCAGAACGAGATGCTGACTTGTTAAATCCCTTTAGCTGCTAAAAGATTCCTCCACCTACACTGTTATGGGTAGAGAGGAACAGCAGAGCTCTGGGATGGACCCATGCTCCTTCCTCTCTCCCTGCTTGCTCTGAACATCCCAAGTTCCATCACCATGTCTGAATGCACCTTCTTCCTCCTCAGAAGCAGCACACACAGACATGCTCTGGATATTTTCCCTGAGGAAGAAGAGCAAGCAGGTAGAGCCTGGCCTCTCAGCTGCAGACAGAAAAGTCTGACTGCCAAAGTCAGCCTTTTACAAGCTTACCTGCCAGAGACCAGGCTCCCGCTTTTCCCCACCCCAAGCTGAACTTTCAGCCTTGGGCAATTCTAGGAGGGTCACACCTGAGATACAGAAATTTATTGCAACAAAATTATGGAACAACGAGCAAAAAAAATAAAAGGCCCAAGTGCCAAAGACTATATTTTCAAGTCACAAGGACTTTTTGTGGCATTTTGGCACACAGCTTGCTGGAACTGTGCCTATCAGGGTTTTGGAGCATTTCTAATAGTGCTATGGCATTCCACCAT
This sequence comes from Thryothorus ludovicianus, assembly GCA_013397245.1. NCBI lineage: Eukaryota > Metazoa > Chordata > Aves > Passeriformes > Certhiidae > Thryothorus > Thryothorus ludovicianus. The sequence continues at coordinate 496,651 of VZTB01003277.1, read as the reverse complement.
GTGCTTTACTCTTCTATCTGAGCTTTCACCCTTGCTGGCCATTCACCTGAACCACCTTTACTAACAATGATTTGCCACCATTTATATAATGTTTGCATAAGACAGGTAAACACAGTGGGAATAGGAACAAGGGTAATTCTCCAGACAACCCCAGGCTCACGGCTGAGGTCCCCAGGGCAGTTATTTACATGAATGCACAGCTCTTACTTTTTAAAGTAACTTAATTGTTTTAGATGATACCAAAGGGAAGCATAATAGCACAGTATTTGTCAAACCAACATCCTGCCAGGTACAGTACCCTTTACAGTTAAAATGAACATTAGGAAAATGTGCTGAATGAAACAAAATGGCATTTGCATGAGTCACCACCTATGAAGTCTGTAATGGCCCTGACATGATCCATGACATGTGTCAGAAAAAATTGTTCAGAAGTACAGATTTATCTCAGCAGATGCTCATGCTTCAAAAGAATTAGAATACAGCTATAACCTCCCTTCCCTCCCCCCTCTCTCCCCAAATTGTTGAGTTACCTTACTCAAAAGAAATATTTCCTGAAATAAGACTTTAATGGATTTTGTGTAAAATTTTTAGGGAGGAAGGAGCCAGACGCATCACCCATAGCTCTGGCTGACCATCTAGAAAAATCATGGAGTTCAAAGTGGTGTGAGGCACTACTAGTGCTGTCTCGGGTGCCTGCAGGTTTCCTTCTCCCACACTGCAGAAACTGTTTCCAGCTACTGCGAAAGAGCAGAGCGAGCAGAGCAGAGGGGAAGCTGGCAGATAGACAGACACTGACAAAGAGGAAACTGTGTGAGGCCAAGCCTACACAGTGCTGTGCAAATGCATGTGTTCACAAAGTCCTGCAAACAGACCAGCACACTCTCATCAGTCCTCTGCTACATCACCAAGCATCTTAAGGTCCTCCAGAGAAATAACAGCTTCAGATTCAGAGGATCTGCTTGAATTTAGTTATTTTCCCATTTCCCAAATTTGTAGGTCTCAGTTGTTACACAAAACTCTGCACAAAGGCCTATCCTTTCCCAATCAGCATATTCTAAATGCAATATCTGAAATCTGAAACCTATTAAAAGCACCAAGACTAATGCTGCTTTGTTCTTCAGCTTCCTGTTTAAAAAAATAGTCAACAGGAAAATTATTTCTTACAGTAGACCACAACCATCCTGTTTTTTAAGACAGTCTTTTCACAGCTGCAGTTGTTTCTAGTTTAACTGTGCCATGAGGGTATTTCACCAAGCTTTTAACTGCTTCATCGGAATAAAAAAAGAAATTCTTCTCTCTGCACTGCTTTGCTAAGAAGTCAAAGTAGTCTAGATAACGTACCATCAGTCTCCTTGGCACTCTATGTGTCATAGGAAAGTTTCTGGAGCAGGCAGAATACAGTTTGGTTTGATAACCAACTTTTAAATGAATCCCTTGAGGCAGCTCAGATCTGAATGCAGGCAAGTGAGCCAGGTGGTCTGTGAAGCACTCCCTGTAAAATACCATAACCTGTCTACCTCCCTGTCAGTTAGAGGCTGTTTCCTGCTTGGGCTGCTCTGTTCCACTTCTTTTCCCTTTCAGCTGGATTGGTTTAGATTAGCTGCTTAAGGAATTGGTGGCATAAAGACAAAGTAAGGTGATGCTTGAAGCTTGAGTTCTCTAAGGGGAAGCCACTACCCACAGACACACCCAGCTTCTCCAAAACCCTCTCTGCACACAGGATTTGCAAGGAGGCAGTGGGGAGAAAGGCATTAGGTGTTCTCTCCTTCTCTATCCCAGCTTACATGCACCTGTACTCAACTGCTGCACCCAGCTGGTATTTCTGGTACTGAAGGGCTCTCTCAACAGAACTGCCATCAAAATTAGGTATGCACCGGTGAGCTTGCATTTTGTTGCTGTTGTACAAGCCCTATAGCCCTCAGATACGCTGGAAAATAGCATTTTGGAAGCACAAGACAAGCTTCTGCAACAAACTAAAGTCTGGAAAAACTGGCCTGAAGTGACACATGAGCATCCTGCAGGGTTGCTTTGCTCATGAGCACACACTTCCTTTAGGAGCCATCAGAAAAGAGATCACGTGAGATGAAAAGAGATGGCGTGACCGAGAAACCTCTGTGCCCACACAAAAATGTATAATGCATACACTTACAGAGCCTTAAAACACCCTAGACTGTCAAATTTCAGTTTCAAAGCAAAGTTTCAATACTGCTTCACTCTTTCTTTTGTCACTCTGACTCTACTTCCGCTGATAAAAAAGATTTTTAGAAACTCAAGATGAAACTTTGCAGAAAGAAACAGCACCTCTGTCTTTGAAGCTCTAACTCATCCTTGCTGTTTAGTTGTAAGATTTTGCACAATCTATTTCTTTGTCTGACTAACTATAAGCAAAAATAAAAGAGGAGTTCTCTGGATTTTAAAATTTGATCACTATAAGCCTATATGAAGAATGACAATGGTCTGAAGAGATCTGGTGACTTGCTCCCACAGTGCAGGGCAGTGCTGGGAGTAGCCCCTGGGATGAGAGCACGTTTTGGGTGCAAAACCAAAGCAGCCGAGTCAGCACAAGGCTGAACTCTTACACTGCAGCTGCTTTCTTCACCACCAATTCACAGGATCACTGTTTCTCACAGAGCACAGAGATGTCCTGAGATATTAAGTGTAACTTTGCAATTAGAGGAGAGCTTTGGTTACTGTCCTACACTTCTGCAATGGACTCATATCATCATTTGCTCGTGGTCAGTGGGAAAGAGCTGAATTTAATAAAAGGCTATTATGTTAAATTGCTAATGGCTGACACTATAAAATACCTGAAATAGTAACCAATACACCTAGTAATAAATTTTACCCACCAAATCTGTTAACAACCAAGTTTCTTATAATGCTTGGTGCTGCAGGGTGTTGAAAAGGAACTGGTCCCAAAAGACCAAGGCTGAAGGTGTATTGGTACTTGAAAACCCAGCACACACATCCTAGTGTATTTTCTAGGCAGCAGTGTAAATTATCACATCTTTTAGGAAGCCATATAGAAATGTTACATCTCAGCGAGTGCTGGAGGTGTGGCAGGAAGGATTGCAGTAACTACCCCGTAGGTACAGCTCGGCACCAGCCAGTGAGCCCCAAGCACGGGGGTGCAGCAGAGAAGGACTTCCACAGCAGCCCCTGCTCTGCTCCATAAAGAACAGTAGGCAAAAATAGCACCACACCAAATCTAGCAAAACACAAATTTTGGGCACTTCAGATTTAATTTGGTATCCCGGAAATCATTTCAGGAGTATTACAAATGGTAAAAAAGAAACAAAAAGAAACACGGCCTTTATTGTAGGATGGACAGTGTGAAGAACCACACTGTGAGTGCATGGTTTGTATCTGGTCTGACATTTTGAGCTCCCCTCTTAAACATTGAGTCAGACAGACAAAGCTCACTGTGGTTAATCATTTCCTGCATGATTAATTTCTAAGCAAAAAAAGAGGAAGGAACAAACAACTGTAGAAATAAAACAGAATTTATATACTTAAGGGGGAAGGGGGAAAAACCCCTGAAGTTGCCAATTAAAATGCTGATTGTTCCCCTATGCAAAAGGGCTCAACTTCCAAACCAGTATTGATTTGGTTCTTTCAAAATCCATTACTTTCTTCTAATGAAAGAAGGGAATTTGTTTTGCTTTCAAATCTGAATTTGAGGAAATTGGGCTACATTACCAAGTACTTTAGTAAGGTAGCTCTCAAAACAAAAAGGACAGCTAACTCTAAACATATTACAGAGTAGTTGGAAAATCACTTAAAATCAGTTTTATATAACCACAGTATTTTCTCATTAATCATATTTTTAACAGAGTACTGAGCTATTAAACTTCTTTGCCAAAAATAGTTACAGTGATGTCATGAAATTTGAGCCCCCATGCTCCCACTTTCCCTGGCAGACCTGAGTCATCAGTAGGTCTACATGACCCACGTTCCACCACCACATCCTCCCAAGGCCAGAGGGGCTGCCTGCACCAAGTGTCAGCCCAGGAGTGTGGCACAGTGTGAATGAGAGCTTTAGAGGATGCTGAAGGTGCACCTCCCATGCAGCACTATACCAGTAAACCTCCCCTGAAAAAAACAGGTGGTTTTCTTCTTCTCTTTTTATTAAAGTTTCTAAATATATAGAAATCTATAGATAAATATACAGATAGATGAGTTTAAGTCCCTGAAGAGTTCAACAAGGGTACCAAACCAAATTTAGTGGAGCATGAAGTTACCAGAAGATACAGAAGAAGAATTGCCTTATAGGGTGAAGAATAAATATTTAGGAGACTCTCTGGCCTCAATCGCTTGCACATGGAGGAGTGAAAAGCCTGTCTGGCACTCAAGTAACCTGATACAAGTTTGAATTGAGACACTGGGGATTGCTATATAACAAGCCTATACTCAGCAGGAGAGCCTGGATTTTCATTCTTCTAACTGGGATAAACCTTTTGAAGCTGAGGAGCTCCAGGGGAACAAAGTGACATCTAAAAAGTTACTGTCAGTATTTTTGGGTCCTTCAACACAGTGATGGTCTTTTAAGAATAGTTTTTGGCTGAGAAGACAATCCTGTTGGTGCAGGGATTACAAAACTTTGGGGCCCGAGAGAGGACATAACAAGAGTGTGAGAATGTAAACTGTCCTATCCTGTCTGGAGGAAGCTGTGGTAGCCAAAGGAGGTACTAGCTTTTCACCCTTAAAACCATTTGCAGAGATCTGGACTGCCAAAAGAGAGACCAGCAGATGAGAAGTTGCTCTGGATGTCTGAGACCCAGGGGAAATTCTGGGGAGCTGCTGCTGCCAGAGAGGAAGCCTACTTTATTGGGGACTTTTGGCGTTTCAAGGAAACTCTCTGCAGTACCCAAAATGAGTGGGTTGAGTATGACTTTCCACCACACTGAGAAATGCCACTCCCTACACAAATGCCAGGGCAGAGGAGGTGTACCAGTCAGTGATGGAGAGCTTTTGCCTAGATCCAGAGCCAAGTCTCCTTTCTCTTCCCACAAACTGCCATTGGAGGGGTGATGGATGTTAAGCTTTATTCACAGGCACCTATGAAAGTGGATGAGGTCTTTGTGGCCCTGAAATAGGATTTGGCCCAAGCTGAACAACACACAGGAGGATTTCTCATAGGGAAGTGCACCTTTCCCAAGTTGGCAGTGATTAGTGGGGGGGATGCAACACCACCCTGCTGCAGGCAGGGACCAAAAAGGGGAGAAGTGGAAGGCAAGAGCCTGAAGGGTCTCTAGCAGAAGTGCATGGGGTAGTTCCTGGGGAAAGAAACAGATCTCAAGCCAGTATCACAGTGAGCATTTTTCCTGCCCTACTTTGGCTGCAGAGAGAGGATATATTTTTTGTTTTGTTTTGGACATAGCCTTTTCAATAAAATGCAGAGTTAGTTTAGCTCAGTTACACCATTGTATGTGAAAGGCACAGATGCTGGGGAGCTAGTGAGGACCAATAAAGATAAACACCAACAAGAACAAACACAAGACATGACTAGTTAGGGGAAAAAAAAACTGAGGATGCTGTCAGGTGCTTTCACATCCCTACATATGTTATCCCAGTGCTCTGTCACGCCTACAGCATTTCCATCTTACTCTTCAATGCTCACTCCCTCATCCCAGAGCATCCAGACAAGCACAGTGATCCTCCAGTCAGCATGGTCTGCAGCTCACACTGGGCAATTCCCCAGGGACCCAAAATCCCTAAGCACTTTGCCTCCACTTCCTAATGCTGTCAGGTGCTTTCACATCTCTACACATCCCAGTGCTCTGTCAAGCCTACAGCATTTCCATCTTATACCTCAATGCTCACTCCCTCATCCTAGAGCATCCAGCCAAGCAGTTATCCTCCTAAACACTTTGCCTCTACTTCCTACCCCACAGGAATACAGTAACAGAGTAACTGCATGTGCCAGTGACAGGTGAGTCAAGAGACCCCTGAGCCAGCCCATGGCCACAGGTGCTGAGATCAGCAACAGCCAGAATGCACCTACAGACCACAGCAAGCTGCATCCAGCAAACCTCATCTGTCAAACACAATCAAGAGTTAGATGGAGAAAATCCATGGAAAATTACAGCTAAGCAATAGGCTGCTATAGTGACAGAACATTGTTTTAATCCAAATATTTTAAAAACATTTTGTTTTCAGTGAAATATTTTTCAAGATATGCAGAGGATGACAGGCAATGGCTAACTTTGGAAGACTGCCTCTAGTAACCAATATAGTCTGTTTGGAAAAAACAGCTAAGCTTTTGGTCAGTTTAAAGTGTTTGGATGTTGACTTGAGAAAAGCTGATAATATAAGTGCAAACACATAATAAGTATCTGACTCACTGAAAACAGAAATTGCTTACATCTAATCCATACTCCTAACATTTCTTTCAGCCAGTGTGCTCAGAGGAGTTGTACAGAACTATTCCTGTTTGCTCAGACAACAGGCTCAGGTCACATTCCCCACCATAGCAACCTGGTCCTGGGGAAGGGGACCTCAGCCCTGCAAAGGACACCTGGAGCACAGCCCCTGCACCGTGCACCTCAGGAGGGAGTCTACACAGCATTTTTAAACAGGCACACGTGTGTCATTCCTCAGCAGGAGGCCAAGGCCAAATCCAGCAGAAAGATCTAATTACTGGGCTGTATCCCAGTCCTCAGGAGGACACACGTTCAGACACTGCAATCTCTGACAGCTCCATCCGCATTGATACCCCCACACCAAAAAATGAAGAGCCCTTCACCCAACCACCCTGCAGAAAGCCCTGGGGCAAAAAGCTTCATCCTCTCTCGAAGTCAGAAGTGATGGTTAAAGATGAGCTGTCTGTGAACTGTCCTTCAGCTGTCCAGAGCAGAGCTGCCTGCAACACTCCACCATCTACCACCACTGCAGCCTTTAGTCAAGGCAAGTGCTGGAACCAACACACGAGGCTGTTACCCAGGCACACTGCCCCAGCACAGCCAAGGAGGATTCACACAGGCTGGAGCTGACCTTGGAAGGGACACGACTCCCAGTGCTCTGGAGAGGCCACAGGGACAACATACTTGTGGCAAAAAAGGACCTGATGTCCTCTCTGGCTTATTCCCTCCTCTGTTCCTCCTTGTGAACATTTTGTGTTCACAAAATAGTGTTCCTAACATATAACCCGAGAGCTTCTCTGCAATGGGGCTGCTTTTTCCAGTGTCTCATCACTGTAGCAGTGATCACTCAATGTCATGTGGCTCTTCAGCACTGCACAGCTTTCTCCCCAAAACCTTCTTAAACTCGAGGAGCTGTTGGCAGGGTGAACAGGCTAGCTCAAAAATTAGGGAATTCTAAGTATTGCCTCCAGATTATTCAGTCCTAAATCAGAGCAAAAATAATTGCACTTGAGGACAGGACTTTTTCCACCATCTTATGCTCACAATGTGGCACCACTCATCTCTGACCAGACAGGGTCACTCCAGGCCTGGCAGTGGCAGGCAGCACACAGCAAGGGGCAGGAAGGGACATTTCCCACAAGCCACACCTGGTGACCCAGAAGTGGAAAGGCAGTGCCTGGCCTTTGGAATCCCCAGCTTGTTACCACGGGAAAACAGCTTTTGTTTACATGAGCATAACCACCTTTTGCCTTTTCACCTATTGCTCCACTTTTATTTCTAGGTTGTTACAGCTCTGACCATTTGTTTGCATTGTGTAACATGACAGCAATTCTGCTATTTGAATCAAATTTACAGAAACCTGGAGCATTTTCTTCCCTACTACACCTTCTGTCCACTTTGTAGCATAACATGCCAAAAGTACCATAAATTAGTGCGAATGGAGGATTTTTTCAACATTTGAGCTTTTGCAACTTTCAGTACCCACAGGAAAAAAGTCAAGAAATCAATCAAATATGGAGAGCAAGATCTGGGATTTTGCTGGTGGACTTCTGCTGCCCACAGCTGCTGAGTGGTGTGCTGCAGTCCTCTTCAAAGCAACAATTATAACGTGAGGGGATTCTCTCTGCAAGTCCTGAGGCTGGGATGAAAGGAGCCAGTTTGGAGCTGCAGATTATGTCATGGGAGCTATGGGACACCCCACACCACACCCTCTCCATGCCCAGGGTGCTAAATAATTAATTATGTGACCCGCACAATATCATTGCTGATGGTGCCTTCATTCATCTTTCTCTTATCAACAGGAGGACACAAAGCTGCCATTGAAAACATTTAACAAGAATGGATACTTATAGAAAAGTATCAAGGATATCCCACACTGTCAGATTGTTTTATTTCTCAGTAGGTGTAGGTTTAGAATTCAATTTCCTTCAGCATTTTTTAATATAAAGCATTTTCTTCACCACAACCAACTAAGTCTTACTAAACATGCAGTAAATGGTGGCTGGTCCACTAAAGGCAGCATCTATAAAATGATATTAAAATAATAACTGCCTCTAAAGGGGAAATCTGAGGCATATAAGGGGAAGAAATGTGGAATGAATTTAAAGCACCATTTTCCAATCCATGTTTCTTATAAATATTAAAATATTCCTACGAGAAAGTTGAAAAACTACAGTGCACGGAGATCAGCTCAGATTTCACATCAAAGCCCAAACAAAAAGTTAAGTGGCCTGAGCAGTCATCAGGGAAAGACCAACTGCACAAGCAAGAGTGCATTAGAGTTTTTACAGCCCAGGTGTTGACATAAATTAGAGTAACTTGAATACCTGTTGTTAGAGGAGCAATCAAAGATTGATCTGCCTGGAGTGTGGGAATAAGAAAACAAAATCCAGCCTCAGATCTGCATAATGTAAGGGAACTTACTCCACCATAGACAGTGCAGAAACCCACCATGTGAGAGCCAGGTTATTGTCAATAAAAGCCTCAGTTCAGTGCAGCAAGACCCATAAATCAGCTTTGTAAGAAACAGGCAACCAGGTCTGGTAGAGATTTTAATTAAAAAAAAAAAATCCAATTTTCCATTCTTAAAGTTAATTTTGAATTATTTGAGGCCACAAAGTGGTCAGAAACCTCCACTAGACTGGGTGGAGATAGAAAGTCTGAATTTATTCTCATTAGAGTTCATGGAAAGGCTCAGGCCAGTTTTCAGAGGAGACTGGATGAGACTCATTGTACCTTCTAACTTTGCTGAAGCAATTGTATTTTTTGAGATCAGACTTAGAGGTTAAGAGTGCATTCCATGAAGTCCCTTGATGTTTTCTCCTGTGGAGGGATTTGCACTGTAGCTCAGGGTTAGTCATTAAACCAGATCATTTGTGAGGCACCAAATCATATTTGCTTGTAAGTAATGAATTTGAAGTGTCACAGTCAGTAAGCAAGGCTGGCACTGACTCCCACAGCACCATCCTTTGCATCAGGAAGGCTGGTGGAGCAAGGACCACAGCCATGGTGTGCAGAGATGCCATGCCTTGTGTTCAGCACTGCTGGTACCTTCCTCCATGAACTTGGGGAGAGCAACCAGCAAGATATGCTGTCATCTGTCTCCAAGGATCACAAACCTATGGAAAAACTCCCCTAAACCTACCCTCTGTGCCCTGCTCACAAACTGCACAGAAATGCACACCACACCTTATCAACTGACTAGGTACTAAATGAGAACTCATTCTGCTTATGACTTGTATCCCCTGTGTTCACAAACCTCCTCTGACCTCCACTTCACAAAGCTGTAAGACAGCATTTGATCTGCCATTTAAAGGCTAATTTCAGTAACATGGCCAGGAAAAGTTTAGTTCTTTGTAGTCTCTGCTGGGCTGCTACAAAACAGTTACTTCTTTTACAATCCACATTGCCTAAGGAATTAGTACAAGTTTGCAATAAAGGAATTGAAAATTTTCAGTTTACTCTGAGAACAGCTACAATATAAAATTCTCTCTTACAAATTTTACATGATCGCTTACAGTAATAAATTAGTATCACTTTCAACCCCCCAAAATGCTGATATACATGAAGCTGGGCAATGTACGCTGGGCGTCTGCACACGCAAAAGCTGGACAACAAAGCACCCTTTTGCACAAACATCCAAAGAAACTCTCAGTATCCATTCTTCCTTGCTTGGAAAAGAGCCTCTACCCTCTGAGGTTTGGCCTGCTCTGTAGTTCATACTGTGTCTCGGAAAGCTTTCAGATGGGCTGCTATGGTTTCAGTGATTATTTTTTAAAGTTCTGGGCAATATAAAAACAAATCTGTGGAAGAGACTTTAAAATCAGGATGGAAATAATAAAGGGGAGGAAAAAGAGGGGACAAAAAGTAATCCGAAGCAAAGAGAGGGTTTTCTTGAGCAAACAACCCCTTCCCAACCTCTGGAACTTCAATTGCCCCTTCTTCACATTGGGGCCAATCTTAGCTCATCCCAAACTACTCAAGATACTGTGATCAAAAGTTCATAATCTGTTCTAAATGGTCTACAAAACTTTAGAAATTGTATCCAAAGCAATAAAAAAAAAAACCACCATCCAGAAGGTAAGTCAAGGATAAGAGATTAATTTTAATCTTAAATATCTTACCATACACATTTTGGTTTGAAAAAGATCAACTTAAAAACTGTAAGAAAAGCAATGTTACTGAAAAAACATTATTGCACATGTGAACACCTAATATCTTGGCAGTACTGGCAAATGATGCCTTGTTCTAATCCATATTAAAAACAAAGCCAAAATGTTATGTACCTGCATCACCCAATTATCTGCCTGGTTGGAATCCACCAGCAAACTTTTCCTGCAACTTCAGAGATATAGACAAAGGAAGCAACACATTACTGCTATTAAAAAATGTTCAATAAGATAACTCAAAAAACTACCTTTAGATGAGTTGTACAAAACTGACAGACCAGATAACCATTAAGGAGACATTAAGTAAAGCAGAGTGAAGGTTTCCATTATCTCTGCATAGCTTGGTTCTTTGCATCATATATAAAAATCTACTAAATCTGACCATCATTTTCTCTCTTTTAAAAAACATAGATTTTATACGAAAAGCTTAATTTTAAGAGTCTAACTTTTCCATTAAAAAGTACCACCTGTCCTTAGATGATAGGAACGGTCCTGGTTTCATTCCAGACCTAAGAAGTCTTCTTAGACTTAGAGGAAGACATGATCCAAAAGCAGTAATGAGAATCTGTATGATAAATGATGAGGGCTGCCAGTTGATGTTCAAGGGCTAAAGCCTCTTACCAGCAGGGACAATAAAGATTCATCTTTTCCTCTTGAGTACTGAGCTGCTGAATCCATCAAACATCTTATTCTGAGCTGACCAGCACTTCCCTGCCTCCAACACCAGTTACCGGACAAAAAGAACTGCTACCTGATGGCAATGTGTATAGAAACCTGCAGAGGATCTCCTGCTCCAGACTCACTCCTTGGGAAGGGCAGCTCCAAAGCTGATTAGTGGCCTGCTGAGTGCCCTGCAGAAGGTCAGCTCCAACCCAGGGGCTTTTGGAACCTGTGGACTGGTGTTTAGAGATATCCCCAGGCAAGGAGCCTGACACCCTTGTGACTGCTCACTCAGATTCCTATTTGCAGTCGAAGGACAAACCTGAAAATCATCTTCCTCTGTTTGGATTTAGTCTCTTTGCAAAGCTGTCAAAAGCACACTGAACACCTCTCCATAGGTTATAGGAGAGACCTTAGCCTTCAGCATCTGAGTTTGCATGTGTGCAATCACCAGCAGTACTCATGTGCTGCTCCTATCATCCGCAATTTCCATTTGGTCCAATCTGGAAAACATCCTGAGTAATACAAGGATGAATTTTTCTGTTAAGTATTTCCAACAGTGCCTTTTGGCAAGAAAAAAATGTCAAAAGTCACTTGGAAAAAAAAGGTACAGCTAAGAGACATTTAAATTATTTCATAAATAAGCTGCCAAAATGCAAAGAACAAAACCCAGGCAATACTAATATTCTTCATATTTATATCGTTATAAGCCAAGCTGAGATCAAAGTATTGACCAACCACAATTACACTTTATTTCATTTACTAGAAGAGAGCTACAATAAAAATTTTACTCACAATAGCTTTGTAAAGCCAGTTTTACATAAATCCTTTCATCTGCTTTTGCAGCAGGACTTGATATTTATGCAATAGATACATTTTTGAAATATTGGTGAGATAACATTGATTTGGAGGATTCAGATTATACATCTGGGCATTTAGCTGAATACTCAATGACATTGGGACCATGAAATTTGCACATATGCATCCGAGTACACAGCACACATCTGCAGCAGGTGATGCAAATTTAAACACCTACAGTAAGGGCACATAGTTGTCTGTGACTAATCTCAGGTTTCAACAATCAGTTGGAAGCCCAAAAAGGAAAGATAGCATCTGAAGATTTCATTTACGAAACAGACTTCTCCACTTGTTTTGGCAATTATCTAATAGATGGCAAGGTACCAGTTCTGTCTTTCATCAGTCCGTGGTTCCTTCAAACTCAAAGCAATTTTAATGTTACATGAAAGACAATTCAGGAATTTAAATTCCTTGATCTACCTGGAGGAGCACCAAAATTTGTGTGTTTAATAATGTGGGACTTAGGTTTAAAAAAAAAAAAAAAAAGAGAGAGAAACTATTTTTATCACTTGTCAAAGTTTGAGACTTGAAGAGATTTCTCTCTTAATGTATTGACATGGCAGTGCTGATGTAGCACAGGGCTCTCTGACTGATGCTGACTGCCCCGATTATCCCCTGGTCCTGTGAGGGACACGGGCAAATTCCTGCTGCTCCAGCTAGGACTGGGAGGACACAGATGCAGGCAAGCAAGAGAGCACACTGTCCTGTAAAGGGCTCTAGTTCAATGCATGGCACAAATCAAACAAAAAGCATCCAAGGACAACAAACTGAAAACGCCCTTCTGCTTTCCTCCCCATCTCCAATTACAGAAGTTTTTGCTCCAGTTTATTCTTCTTTGGAAACAACTTTTTACAGCTGCACATGGCAAGTACTTAGCTAGCAAGCAAAGTGGAGAAGCTGGAAAGAATGATTATTAATGGAGTCTGCCAAAAAAATAGTCAGGGCAAAGTCTTTCACAGCTCAGGACACAAACTAGTTGATCTCCCCCTGCACAAAGAGGAGGCATATCCTGAACTGCCTTCCTGAGAGGGAAAACAGCACAGCTGCATTGCCTACTGCAGCTACCCAGGCTGGAAACATACAGCACCCCTCCACTTAACACTTATGAAGCTGGCTCTGAAAACACAAAAGAGAGTTTTTCCCAAGTCAGGGTGAGTAAAAATCAAGAGGTTCCATTCAGTTATCTGCATTTTATTTTAAATATTTATATCTCTAACTGTTTTCTATGACCTTCAACAATGAAATGTTTCTATGCAGCAAGTGTAGCCAAAGGCAGCGTGCCATGTGGGTGCTGCCCTGGAGGGCACGGGTTTACCAGGGGCTCAGGCCACTGTAGTGACAGCCCCAGTGAGGCCACATCTGGGCAGATGTGCCAGGCAAAGGAATATGCCAAGAGGGACAAATCCACAGCTGGCCTGAACTCGGGAGGAGCCACAAGCCACTGCCTGAGGAGAGACAAGGTGCCTCATCCAGCTGCTCCAGGGTCAGCAGTGGCTCCTGGCCCTTGCCAGTATTTTAGAAGCAGTGCTCAGCCAGCATGGCACCTCCATGTTAGCTGGCAGCCCTGAGGCAGTCTGCCACACAGGTGGCACAGGAACTCACTGAGACCCAGGGAACAGCTGGGTTTGAGGCTATTGGCCTCCATTCAAGATAGCAGGTCTAGCTGAGCTCCTGTTGGTACTCCAAATGCAGGTCTATTGCATGAAAGTAGTAATTTAGTGTAGTTCAAGCTAAAAAAAAAGTATATATGACATACCACTGCCATGAAAACATACCCACAAAACCAAAAGCAGCCACATCTCATGGTTCACCACTTGCATTTCCTCTTTAGAACATTCAACAAATCCTCTTAGTCCAGAGAACTGCTGTAATTTGTGCTTGCTAGGGCCAGTCTACCAGCAGTTCAGGAGAGAAAACAAACTGGTCCCTGCAGGCTGCAGTGCTCAGTGCAGGTGCCCTGAAATGGCAGGTATGAGATATCAGAGGGTGACAATCCATTTCCCCTTAATTTACTTGAAATGAGAGTGGCTGCCACAGCTGTTGAACCCCAGCTAAAGTAGTCATCACATCTGCTGAATCCTGTAAATATGGCCAAAAACCTGATCAAACTGGCTGAATGACTAAGTTAGCTTGCAGGGGTAAAACTAAACTTTATTTTAAGTAAATTTGGAGGCTAGATTTAGCATATGGCAGGCTGACCTATAACTCCTAACAGCTTTGCTTTCAAAACCAGAATTTGTAACTAGATAAAGAGCCACTTCAAATCTGAGGCCACAAGTTTTCAGATAAAAAGAAAATTTTTTCTAAAATCAGAGAGCTGTAGTATCTGGATCAAACTCACAGCTGAAAGGAAGCTTTGTATTGGTTTTATCAGGTCATAAGCCATTATTATTCTCATGAAGTCTACTTTCTCTTTTAAACTGCAGCCCTGATGATGGGCAGTCCTTGAAAAATGATGGTGCAGGGATCATTGCTTTTTCCCACATCTGCCAGGGCACTTGTGAGCAGGCAAGCTCACAGGGTCTGGGTCACAATCCAGGCACCACCACACACAGAAAAAGCCCTGCCTCTGCACAGAGAGGGTACAGCAGCACCAGGGCTGCTGTGTGAGCAAAGCCTCAGCTCTGCAGCCAAACACTTCTTCAGGGGAGCCTTGATTCACCCAAACTTGTATTAGGGAATGCTGCTCACTGCAGACCAAGCAGGTTTTGCACAGCAAGCATGAATTCAAAGTTTGCCATTAGTACCAGACTTTTGAGACCTGTGATACAAATGAGTCAGCATTCTGGCTTTCCACAACTGCTCACCTAAGCAGTTGTCTACCTTTTCAGGCCTCCCTCTCATGCCAGAAGCAGACCTGGTCATTACCCTGACAGCTGCTAATAATAACTCAATACTTTCCCACAGTGCAGAGTATAATGCACTCATTTTATCTGTTTACTTCCAAGAGAAAGATCTCCTCAGGAAACTCAGAAACAGCATTTTCCATTCCCTCCCTGAAAACTGGAGTATGAAATATAATGTACCATCCATATGGAAATGTTTATTGCCCTTAAAATAACTATGCAGCTTTCATTAATAACCAGAAAAATTCAAAGTCGCTGTCAACAAGGAGACTGAAATACAGAACAACAGACAGCAGGGCTGGAAGAGGGCATCCACCCTTCCTTCCCCTGACTCACCATGGATTATATCATTCCTGGCAGTATTCATCTCTTTATTCTCTAAAAATCTCCACTGATGGAAAATCTGCAATATCCCTGTCATCTATCTTGTTATCCTAACAGCTAATGAAGCTCTTCCCAGTACTTTATTTTGACCTCAGTTTGCTGAAATTTCATTCACTATTTTTCATACTATTTATAAGTGATGCATAAAAGTATTTATTCCTTTCCCCTTCATGGTTATTTAAAAACTGGTTACATGTCTCTTTGAGTTTCTCCTCTTTAGACTAAGCAATCATATCTCCTCCAGTCTTTCCTCACAGGTGGTATTTGTGCTGTGTGTCATCATTACTGCTGTTCCTGGGACCTTCCATAATCCCATATCATATGTGAAATGGTGAGAGTGACACAATTACTGGGTCTTGATCTCAGTATTGCATTTTAAGTTTATAAATGTAAGTTTAAAAATACTCATATTTTCCTTATCTTCCCTTCTTCAAGCAGGCCATCCCTTACTACCCAAGCAGGTATGTTTGACTACTGACCACACATCTTTTTTGGTCCTGTGCAATAACCCTCCAAATAACAGTCTTTGCACCAACCCTCATCCAGCAGCAGTCCATCATGCCATAAGAGCTGTGGATCCACGAATGAAGTGAGACATTTGTCTGTTCTCTCTCACATCTCCCAAACCAGGGACCCAGATTTCTCCAGACTCTGGTTTCCAAAGCAAATGCACTGCTGAAACTATACCAAAGCATCAACCCACATGGATCAGCTATAGACTTAAACTAGAAGAAACCCTGAATGGTTTTGTGCTCATGTCTACAGAGAACCAAAATCCCAAATGACTCTGAGATCCTCTCAGCATCAGTTTCTACATGGCCCCCTAACCATAAGGAAGCCACAGCTGGGGATGACAATACAGAGCATTTGAGATACAATATCCTTGATCTGCTGGACTGCACCAGCTCTAGATCAGTACTCTGCAGCCTATCTACACCACATCTGATGGAGCCTCTGCTGCAACGAGAAAACAAATTACACCAAAAATTAAATTTAAAGATAATTAAAATAAAATTAAAAAAAGTAAACTCACTGTTCTTTCTTTTTTACTAACCATGTGTTTCAGTGAATCTTTTCATACTATACCTGTTCATTGGCATCAAACTGTAATCATTGCAGTCTTCACTGTGCAGTTTTCAAGTGTAATGTCATCTGCTCTAAGTCAGGACAACTACAGGTTCATTGTGCCTGGTTATATCATACCTTAGGTCTCCTGACCACTTGCCAAGCCTTAAATCTCTTCACTGTTAGCCTTGTACTACTGGAAGGGAAAAAACCCAACAAAACCACTCAAACAGAAAATAACTCACTGCACATATTACAAGCTTATGGATTTGGCATAAAATCTGATGTGACCTAAGGCACCTAAATCTGACATTAGGAAAGGCGTGGCACATCAGAGCACGCCCATAAATTGGCACTGACATTTATCCTGCCCTGGAGAAGAATGACTCCTGTACTGTCACACTGCAACCTAAACCATGACATGGCTCTGTGGCTTCCAACTCTTACAGGCCAGGAGTGACAAACAGCAGAGGCACTTTGGTGCTGCTGCTCACACTGTGACTGGCACCCACTCCCACCCTCTGAGCAAACCCCACTGCCTCTGTACCTGGTCACCAGCAGGAGACGCTTGCATACAACAGGAGGTCTGGTCAAGTCAGTCCAGAACACACTTTCTGAAGCTAATTAAATGCAATAACATTTTCCAGGTTGCATAATCCTGCAAGGAAGAAAGGAAAAGCACTATTAATTGTGAACCATTGGGAATCACAGAGCCTGAGCATGTGTCCATCATGTATTTCCTTGCATAAGCAGAAATTCTGCATGAGAAAGTGGCAGTGTACTGTAAAGAGCCCCCTCCTTCTAAAGAGGAATGAGAACAGGAAAACACACTGGCTGGGTTCTCCATATCACTCCCTGAGGCCAGAGAACCCAGTCTGTTCTCTAACAAATGTAAGACAATTTCTCTAACTTCAGCATAGCATCCATAGTAAAAGCCAATATAAACGGTGGAAGGAAAATAGAAAGGCATAAAAGTCATGTGATGGTAAGACTGAACAGAGTTATCCACTACAACTGCTGCTCCTCATAGGAGACATGGTTCAACAATTAGCTTTGTAATTAGGAGGTTTCTATAGTTTAGGCTAGAGAAAAACACATGCAAAAGCTGAAACAAATGTGTGGGGGAGAAGAAAAGGAGAGGCAACAGCCTGGAAGATGTGACAGATGTTCTGCAAATAATGTCCCCAAAAAAATACACTTGACCATTTGATGTATTTAGTATTAGAACTAGCGAAATCCTTAAAAATCCAGTAATTAAAAAAAAATGTAAGAACAGTAGCCATTCAGCATTCTACAGATTAGTTTCCATTTAGAAATCAGTCTCAAGACCCCAGTCCCTCAGAGCCATGCAACCTTTGCATAAGCTATGTGGTGGAATGAAACCCACAGGGGGATTCTGCTATAAACCCTGAAGGTGGCTGGCGCAGTTCCGGTTTGCATTTGCTGGTGTTGCACATCTTAACTCCCACCTTTCCCCCTGCACAGAGTAGAACAACCCTGTGCTATGGGTCCAAGTGCACAGTGGATCCAACAGTGCAATGCAGCTACTTAGTTTTTGGGGAGTAAAACAGGCCAATGATTAAGGTGACATTGAGTGGTTTATTCTATTTATTTGCAGAATTGAAGATGCTTTAATGATGCTTTCATCTAACTTTGAAGCTCCCTCAAATCAATAAACTTCTATATTAGCACTGCTGAAAGAAAAGAAACAAGCCAACAATCTAAAAAAGCACACAGAAAAATGATTTTTTCTTCCATAGATGATATATGCACAAACACACGTACACAGTCTCTCTTCCTTCTGAAGTGCAGCAGGAGAGTAGCCCTTTTGGCCTCAGCACAGAATTTGTCCCCATCTGGTTCCATTTTTTATTATTTTCTCATTTTGGTTTCCTTCTCTCTCATTCCAATGCATACTTAATTTATTTTATTTAGTCTGTACTCTTTATTCCCTTTCCTCTTTTTGCAGATTTCCTTTTTAATTTGTTAGAGGAAGAAACATCCTTTCCCTGGTTTTCATAATACATGCTGCTGGAAAGGGCCCATTCAGAAATCCTCCCTCTTCAACAACTCTTCTGCTCTTTCAATCCTGGTTGCCTGTGTTCCCTCCTGGTAGCAGAGCAGAAGTGTTAGGGTTTATTTATTTAGGAATGTGTATCAGTTTATTTCTTAATTCCATTTCAAATACCTGGCACAATCCACTGCATGGAGGCTCAAATATATTATTTACGAGGCATTATATTTAGCTTAAAACAACTCCTAATCTATTTGAGATGAGCCGCTATAAGACAGGATTAGGCTGAAATGAAAATGTCTGCACTGGGATTTTACTAAATTGCTTTTAAATCACATTCCTATTTAAACAGTGCTCCAGTGAAGGCTATAAACCCGAATACATCAGAAAGGCTGATTTGGGGCAGAACTTCGGCTCTCTGAAAACTTGCTGGTTTTACAGAAGCAGAGGAGCCCAGCTAAGGCCAAGGCCTTCTCCGCACATAATGCGCCAAAGCTCGAAATATGAGAGCAAAGCTCTGCAAGGCTGAGCCACAGAGCTGTTTAACTGCCCAGGAACAGGGCCCTGATCTTCCCAGCTTGCCAAGACCCTCCCTGCCCTGCAGCAGGGCCAGGTGCAGCATCCAGCTCCACGTGCGGGAGGTGGCAGCAGCCTGGTCCACAGCAAGCCACGGCCTTCATCTTACCCAGATGTTTCTACACTGGCATCAGGATGGATGCACTAGGCGGTACGAGGAGAGTGAAAGAGCTGTGCAACTTAGTCTGGTTTCCTACATGACCTGGGGAATATTTTTAAAAAAATTTGGGAAGAAGTATGGGCAGCTTTAGGACTTCTTGCCTGATGCTCAAACCTGATTTCAATGCCTGGCATGGCCTTGTTACAGCACTGTCATCCCCAGCAGCTGCATTTCGTGCAAGATTGCTGCCACCATCCCTGCCCAAGCCCCTCTGCCTCACAAGCTGTGATCCTGGGTGAGCAGGGGGTTCTCTGTGCAGAGACAGTACCTTGGCCTCCAGCCACCACTGCTGGAGCTGGCTGTGGGGCCATCATCTCCTCTTCCCCACGCTACCCCAGCACCACGTGGACCTCACACTGGGATTTAGTTTTAGTTCAGATTCTGTGCACTTACTACTGTATTATACATTTTATCATCCTGAAGATTGTTTTCTTTGTAACTTTCACTCCAACTTTGCATTTAAGATTTGTAATTAATCACAATTGCCTAGTAATTTAAAAGTAACAAATCTATCTTTGTGCTGGAGTACAAAGCATACAGCCCATTAAAGAGTCTCCCTCTGAGAGCTGCCAGATTCTCCAGCACCAATCTAGCTTCATTTCATTCCTGATGCAATGTGCTCCCACGTCAAAACTCTCCAGTACAGAAAAGTCATGATGCAATTGCTCAACAGAAATCATCAGGAATGAGAGAACTCCTTAACAAGAAATGACACCAGTAAAATCAAAAAGAGCTACATACTTGGTACAGCCAAAATAAACTAAATGAAGTTTTCACTATAGTCAGTGATTTTAACCTCTATCTGGAAAAGTGATTCCTGGTATTAAAACTGAACACACCCATTAAAAATCCAGACCTTTCACTTATTTTATAGAAGTCTTAACAAGACAGAGAAGATTTCATTCACATTTCTAACGTGACTCAGGTCCACACTGCTGCTGTACTGCAAGGCAGCCTCCAAGCTTCACACAAACCAAGCCAACCCACAGATGAGCTTCCTATTTTTGTCCTGTTGAGCTCTGCTCTGAAATCCCACACTGCTTTCTGGAAGCTACCACAACTGCCATACAGACCACTCCTAATGCACTGCTGACAAAAATCAGTAAAAATACACGTGCTGAAGCCCTGTAGGAGAGCTGAAGAGATGTTTTACAAGAACTAACCTGTGCTATTTGAATCCGTTGGAGGTCACCCAGTTCTGAACTTCCCCAGCAGCCCCAGTCTCGTTTCCTGTAAAGGAGCATGTGACACACACTTCCCCACCGCACCTTGCTAGACTCGCCTCGTGCACGTTATAACATCAAATGAAACTAACTGTCCCTCACAGCACATTAAAGACATTTCTGATCTAATGCTGAACCACTGACATTTCTGCATAGCCAGAAAGCCCTCCTCTACTGCCTTCTGAGTCACTCCATGATTCAATGGCCCTTTTTGTACTATATATTAATACCAAATGCTGAATGTGATTCTGCCACAGTATGCTCAGTGTCCCTTCCCCCCTTCTTTTAAAGGGGAAACAAATGCAGTAGTGGAGAATGTAATAACACTGCAGGCGTGGGAAATTTCTGTTCAAAGGTATTTGTTTATCAAATGTTCAGAGTGGTAGTGAATTGATGAACTCAAACAGATGCAGTCATCAGCAATTTTCAGAAATACTTTCATTTGATACACTAAACAGAAGTTTCAGTCCTATGAAAAGTTGTTTATGTCTTCAAAAGAGTAGAGATTTTCTCAGTTGTAGCAGTGTGCATCCACATTTCGTTATCTAGCACTGGGCAAACAGGTCTGAACACACATCACAAAAGAAAGGACAGCAAAGTCCTGGGTTAGAGTACTATGTTTACAGGACTAGTCGATAGGTGGTGCTTTATCAGAATTTATTTTTTTTAAAGACACATGAATTTTGGAAAGGCAATCTAATCCTAAGTGCACCACCAGCGGAATATTGACACAGTCTGAAGATAAAGTTTGAAGACTACCACGTCACAGCAGAGGCAGAGGGATCACACCAGAGTCAGCAAGGACATACTGCTCTGCTGGAAGATGTTCCTCGTGGAAAACACTAAACAGTCGTCAATCAAGCTAATGGAGGGTGTGAAGACAAATGTCACATTCCTTTAGAGAGCTGAAATAACAACAGACAGTGCCTGGTCAGCTGAAAGCAGTGGGTTACAAACCCAGAGCAGTTCCCTTACAGACTGATGCAAAGGTCTGTGCTGGGACACAGATTTGATTTAGCTGTACCTAAGTGTGAAAGTAAAAATCTTGAAGGCAGGAAGAGAGTGAACAGTCATGCTGCAAATCTGGGATGCAAATCTTTTAGAAGCAACACTCATTCATGGCTGTCCTGCCTCCACCATTCAGTTCTCCCACAGCACCCCACAGCTGCCTCAAGTGTGTTGGCACAGTGGTCCCACAGCCTGTGCCATGGACCACACTGAGGAGCTGGTTGAGTGGTCAAAAGCTCATTAGATTTTTTTTCCTCCCTTTTTCTCACTTTCAGGCAAAACCAGACAAGTGCTAGTAGGAAGCTGGCTCTGCCACTGTCACACAAAACCATGGCTACAGGGAGAGACCCCGAGCAAGCTAATCAGAGCTGCTTCTTTGCCCATGGGTAGATGAATTCTATGCAATTTCTACATAAATTAAGAGGTTTCCACTAAAATGTCATCTTCATAATTAAACTGTGCCAGATGAAGACATCAACGTTGTGAGCAGCCTCCTGGTGACCACCAGCCAGGGATTACATTCCCATCTGCTGCCTCAGGGCTGCTTCTTACCACTGCTCACTAGCTCATTACAATCAAATGAGCCAAACTATTTTATCAGTGGGTTAAAATAATTGGAAATGGAGTAACAATGGTTTTGAGAATCTCTCCTATCCACAGAGATGTGAGAGTAGTGACCTTTGGCAAAGAGGCAGCAACAACAGGATTTACAGAACAGCAGCTAAGTGTTAAACAAATTACCCCAGCTAATAAAAGATGCAAGTATTTTATGTGTAAACACACATAGGACATCCATGCAAAAAGAAATACGTGCATGACTGAAACCCCCTGACAAACCAGCCCATAAAATGGATGCTTTGGCATGAGACTGACACACACACTCTTCCTGCGCATGCACCTCTGAGCTCCTGCAGCTGTAGTAGGAAAGCATGTGTAAGCACATGTCTGCAGATCCACCTGCTCTGCCCCCACTGAAGGTTTTGGGCCAAATGGCCAAGGTATTATTTACACTGGAAGACACTTGAGAGCACTGTGGGGCTCATGCAGCTCAAGCATTTTCCCCTCGGTGAGCGTGCAGAGACATGATACGCCGGACTCCGAGCTTCAGAGGCGCTGAGGGGAAGTTGAAGAGTTCAGGAAGTGGCCATGCTTGCTCTCAGCACACTGCTTCTTTGTCCTCACCCAGCTGCTCCCCCAGGAGCCTGCAGACAGCCTGGATCTCTCACAAGAGATGGGTTATTGCTCTCCATTTTAAGAAGGGGCTACGTTTACAAAGTCACTTTTAATGTGTCAACCTCCCTGTGAGGATCTAGTCACACATAATGGACTGTGCCAGAGCTGTGCTGGTGGGGCAAATATACTTTTATATCCCCCCCAGACATTTGGGGTCGTTCTAGATGGGAGGAATTTGCTCACCCAGCAGGTAACTTGCAGCCACTTTTAATCCATACCCAAAGAAAACAGGCTCCCGGGGTGTTGCTCCAGCCAAGCTCGGAACGCTGCAGGGCCTTCAGCGGAGCCATGGAGAGGCACTGCAGGGACAGCACGGGCAGCTGTGGGACACCGGGGCACCCACCGTGCCCACAGAGCCCTGCACTCAGCCACACGGACACCAGGGCGTCTGTCAGCTCCCACCCAGGACCACTGCGACAACAAGGGAAACATCTGAACCCTGATAAATTCCGTCCCCTGTAAACAAACCGTTTATTTCTCCATCCTTGACACAGATGAGGAATCTGTTGGCTGGCACCTTTCAGAGGAGCAAAGCTCCAACAGGGATTTTTGGCAGTCATCTTGTGTAAGCCAACCGCTTGTATGCAACTAATAATATGTCTGACCTTACATATATATATATATACATACACACAAGACAAAAGCATCTCTTTAGCTCCTGAGTGGAAAGCATACCTGAAGCTCTCCTTTCTATACACCCGGGTACTTACTGGAGACATGTGTTAGTAACCCTGCAGATGACACAAGTTGTTTTTAAAGCCATAAATTTACTTCCCCTCACTTGCCATGAGATCAAACAGTGTTTGATTTGGGAATAAAGGACCACCCCAGCCGCAATAACAAGTTGCACAGTGGTCTGACAGATAAGCTACAAAAGGATGTTAACAGACACTGATGTAAAGCTATTTACACAAATAATTTGCTTGTCCTGTGCTATGGGGATGAGAATGCAATCATGAGCTCTGAGGTTTTTGGTTTAGATTAGAAACTTGCACCATCCACACATCTGAGTAAACTGGACATGATCCAGACTAACAGAGCATGCTGAAACCCAGCATTCAAAACCAACACATACTTCTTGCCTTATGAAAATGGGCCCTATTTATTCACTATATGGAAAACTCACCCCATTCACCAATATGGCTATGACTAAACACACAGACAGAACACTGGATATGGTGGGGACTGTTTTCTATCTGGAACCTGTCACCAGCAAATTTGAGCAATTAACATCTCAGTGCTCGGGCAAAACAATCTGTACTGCCCTGACTTTGAGCAGGCACAACACAGGCAAGTGTGAGAGTCAACCATCGTGTGGGAGCACAAATAAACCAACCAAGCCCAGATCTGTCAGCCAAATCACCAGAGCCAGGCACTAATACAGAGGTGTTCAAACTTCAAAGCAGGAGCAGAGTCTGCAAGAGTTTGTTGAAAGAATTACAACCAGAAACTGGGACTTCTCAGTAGCATATAAACCCTGCTGTTTCCATTTCCTCTTTCTCATTATCAGCACAGACGGGGGCTGGAGATTAGTAAACAGTGGGTGTTTGGGGTGAATTAGAGCATGTGTGATGTAGAGCTAGGTATCCTGGTGGCACTCGTGTGACTTCGGAGAGACGTAAATATTTAATGCTGCCCACTACATTTCCCCAAAATGATGAAATATTAACACATTCCTTGGGGATGGGGAGAATCATACCAGATAAAACAGGGAATCTGCTTTGTCCCTCATCCAGGATGTGAACAAAATCTGATTATCAAAAATGTTCTGGCAGATTACCACTCTCCAGTCATGTCTATGTGGAAAATGAAGAGTTTTTACACTGTTACAGTCCTGTCTGAAAACAGTGAATCCCCCCTCCCAAACTCAACAAATTCTGGGCCAAAGCCCCTTACACAACTATGTGCATATGAGATTACATGTTCATCTATCACCCCTGGGTTTAGCCACAGGCTGTCCTTTCAGAGGACAGCCACATAAATTGAAGTCATTCCTAAGAAAATGTACTTTTGCCTAGAAATGCCTATGCATTTCTTGACAAGCAAAAATTGCTGGACTGACAAACCTCGCTCTCAAAGTTACTTGTCCTCCCTGCTCCTGCAATATAAACGTTAACAGACTCCTGAAGAAGAGTTCTGCAGCACATATATATTATTTATATATACACACATATATGTAATTAGATATATTTCTAAAATGAGAACTCAATTTGTGTGGAAGTCTCTTCATATCATTGCAGATATTTTTAATAGCCTTAGTATGTTCTCAGGAATCAAAACAGAAGTTTTAATAGAAGTAAGAATGCTGGTTGTAAAAAATATTTATCTTCACATAAAACCTGATTTCTTAGTTTGTAGCTTTTTTATACAATAAGCTTGGGACACAAGCTTTTTGACCCTGTCAAAGAATATGGACTTACTCAGCAGGTCAACCAAGAGAGAAACAATCCATGCTATCTTTCCAAAGGGTATTTTTAACACTCTTTAGCCTAGCTAAATAAAAATCTGCCTAGCTGTTTTTCTAGAGCAGTGTTTGCTATACTTTTTCAATTGCATGCCTAGGCTTCAAGTACCTTTTCTCAATACATAAACATAGCTATGATGGCAAAGTTAAAATATATTTATTATTGAGCAACTTGTCTTCAGCTATTCACGTGAATCAGAAAGCTTTCAAAGTATTCAACTGAATATTTGATGACAAATTTTTATATACTTGGTTATTTCTGCAGAAAACATCAACCAGTTTTAAAAGATCACACTTGAATCCCAGCAATATTTTATATTCAAACTTCCCACCAACATCTGTGTACATATATATACATGGATACATACATGTACATGCAAATAAAGCTGGACAAATCTACACCTTAGAAATAATGATCTACCAGAACATCAGACATTTTAAAGCCACACAAACAATATTGCTTGATAAGAGCAATTTTTCATCTGACACAATTTCAAGCTGTTATTGATGCTTAGTTTACTTCCCCTTTACACTCTGAATATCCTAGTCAAAGCTCACACCCTCTTAATTTTTTTTTTTTTAAGGGGAAGCAAGTCCCAATCTTTGTGAACTTTAGTCCATTTCTTGCATTCTTCCCATGGGTGGTATATTCCACATCAGGAATAACTGGATGCCAAATATAGCCACAGATGGGAGTCTATGCATAGTTGCTGGGTAATTATAAAATAGAATCAGCTTCTCTGCTGTGTAACAGATGAGATTTTATTCTTTGCTTAGCTAAAAGTGCCAGCAATTCCATACTGATTTGAACTATAGCCAAGTAAGGTGAGCAAGATCAGGTCATGCACAAGATCAGATCATGTCTTTATGTTTCATTGATATTTATTGACCATTACAGTCTCCCAAAAAAAAAAAACCAACAAACCCAAAAAAACAGGAGAAAAGGAGGCTCAGCATATGAATACACTGTATAATGTATATGCACTGCATATCACATTATCATTTAATTATCTGTACAATTACTATGAATTAAAGTTTGTCACTCTGATTTCAGAGAGCAGTAGTTAAAGTGACAGAGAATTGCAGAGGCGTGAAAAGCATCCAGATAACAGCCTTGGAGAGTAATATTCTCTGTTTCCTTAGCCAGTGAAAAAAACTCAGCCCTGCTGTGAAATGCTGCCTCTCACCTACAAGTGTGAGGGAGCCACACGGACACTCCAAGCAAGACTGCTCACACCACTATGGCCACCACTGGCCCTGGTGCAAAAGGATCACTCGTCAGCCATCAGGGAACAGCCTCAACCCTTGCTGACAATCTGACTACTTCACGAAGGCTCTCAGCACAGAAGCCAAGCAATGCCATTTGGAGCAGGAACTTTTGTTTTGCAGACCTGGGGTTACCAACTCATTGCATGCAGACTATGCTTAATCTGACAGAAAGCAAAGTTTAGCCACAGCTCACCTGGCTTAGAGAGTAAACTGCTGATTAAGAAATAAAACACACAATATTGCCATTCATCAAAACCTAGTTTCACCAACTGCTGAAACTGAGTCAGTTATCAGGAGCCTGCACTCACAAGACAAACCAGCACCTCTACCTCAAAAGGGTATGTGAATATCCTGCTGTTCCCACAGCCAGACAAATAAAAGGAGCTGGAGTTCTGATGCAAATTCCCATGACATGCTTGAGAACTGACAGTCAGGATAGCCTAAATATGAAGGTTGAGCCTGAAAGCAGAGGTAGTAGTATGGTATTCTGGCTCAAAACAGCTTGGCACCCGGTCTCCCTCACGAGCAGAAGTTCAACACACAGCTATAAGTGAACATGCAATCATCTGTCTGCATCCCCCTCTACATGTGTTTTGTTTCTTCTTTCCTGCTAGCAAAAGGCCAAGTATACAGTAGAGAACTGAAAATTTAAATTTACAGCTAAGTTTACAGCTTATGGCTCCAAGGGCATGACCTATGCTCAACAGAAACCTCAGACTGTAGTTTGAAGCATGGCTGTCTGCAAGAGTGCTAATAAAAGAGCAGGAATGCCTTACAGTCCAGTTTCTAGACTATCCAGCAAAGCAGGCTGGCTTTCCTTAAAGGCTGTACCACAGCAGTGACCTAAGAGAACACAGAGAAAAGCAGCAAAGACCTCCTAAAAACCCTCCTGCTTGGTCTGAAAACTTAGGGCTGCCCCAGAGTAAGTGGGACACTATAGCATGGGTCCCTTTGGGTGGAAAAATTAGTCACGGGCATTTTGGTAGAGCCCAATGTTTCCAGCAGATCTGAGGGCCAAGTCCCAGCAGACCCAGCACAGTTCCTTACGGAGGATGAATTGTCAGCTGATACTCCTGGCCCTCTCTCAGCAATGCCTCAAAGCATCCCCATGCGCTGTGGGAGTCTAAAGGTGTTTCTTCACCTGTTCCCTGTCACTACAAGCTGCCAGCAGGGACTCTGCTGCACCAGCTGTGAGACAGGCAGTATACACCTACTTGGTGTTTCATGATGTTACTAGTTTGGATTTAAGTGAACTTTGTGACATATTTAACTTCAGGCTTTTTGCTGGTAAATGGGATAAGGACTATTCTCTCAACCTCAAACGCCAAAGCTAGCACTTTGCATCACTTTGGGAAATTTGGATTTTGAAGACCCTTGGCTGTCCCAGAGGCTATTTCCATAATTATACCATTAAGAACTATTTAAAAGTTCTTTTACACTTGTCCTATAACAGCCATTATTCCCTAGTGTCATGGTCTGGAATCCTGATCCAATGCATTTTAGAGGAAATGACAGTGAGACCAGGAGTCACATGCTCCACTGAGAAATGAAGAAACCAAAACCAGCACATGCCAGACTTACTACAGAAACTTCAACTGCAATTTTTGAAAATGTCACTTGACAGACCTCAGGTTTATGAGCCAAACAAGCCTGCAGATAATCTGGGTTTTTTCCTCCCCAGCACAATCACGTAACAGTGACCCTGTAAAACTTAAAAGCAAAGACATCAAGGGCACTGGGGCTTGAGAGCAGAAGAAAGAGTCATCCTACCTTCAGAACAGTGATTTCCAAAAATAACCAGCAGTGTCTACCAGACAAGAGAGGGAGCAACTCCAGAAGCCCAAGAGAAAATAGCTCAGAGGAAAGTCCTGGAAAATGCTGTTCTGATCTTGTCTGGAGCAATCCTGCTCCACTGGTGTCATCTCAGCACTGATCTTCCACAGTAACCACACACCAAGGGTGGGACTGGGCCCAGGTTACACCTATCAACCCTTCTGCTAGTTCAGAACGATTTTTTTGTGTATCTTTATTCTCACTTCCTAGGGCATGAAGCCTTGCCTCATTAAGAAATTGCCATTAAGAAATGGCAGCGGGACATTAATTTATTTATCTAAAGGGAAAAATGTGAAAATACAGTTTTGGGTTGTTTTGTTGGTTTTTTTTTTAACTTTCCCTTCTTGCAAGTTTTTCCATTATATTTTAATTTGCTTCTGTCCATATTTCACAATGGATGGCCTGGAGCAAAGGCCTTGGAAGCTTGTAAATGCTGTGGTATTAGATATCATGTGGTATAATTACTATGGGTTCTTTAGTGCCTACTCAGTCTGGTCAATTAGTGAGTGGATGGTGAACAAACATTTTTTTGAGAAGTACAAAAGCTTTCAAATAAAAAAGAGCAGTCATAAACCATTCTTACTATAAACTCCATTTTTCCTCCTAAGAGGAAACTTTCTTGGGGAACTTCAAGTAACACAAAACAGAAGACAACAATGACAATTCTTCCCCTTGGAAACACAAAAATCCCTCAGTGTTCTCATTTAAGTACTGCACATGATGACATCCAACTGGGTTTTACCCTGCAATTCACTCGCATTATCAGGGATGTTCTGCTAAACAACTGGCACATTTTAGATGAATAAAGAGGGAACTTGTCCAGTCATCTCAAGCTGTTTGTCAGTTATGGAACACTTCATTTTCTAGTTCCCTATAGCAGCTCAAGTTAATTTGTCTTCCTCTTAACACCAGCCAGCATGCACACTTTTTTCAAGGATGCACAAATGAAAAAAAAAAAGGAAAAGCTATAATAAAACTTGGAGATACTGATCCTGCAGAGAGCTGCTTGGAAAAGGATAACCACTAAATGAGAAAATAAATATTGCTCTAGTTCCACCTAAGGGTACAAGTAAGTGAAAGTATGCAGCAACCCCTCAGAGGAAGATGCTTCACTTTGAAAAGCATTATCTGGTTTAGTTTCAATTTCAAATGAGATAAGAACGCGAAACATTCGTCAATTCAGTTAAGAATAATCTATTTCAAGTAAATTGTGCCATGAAGCAATTATTTTGTCCCTCCCTAAGTCACCTGTTAAGATCAAATGAGGAATTTTTATTTGGAAATACAGTAGGAAATTCCAAGTCACAATTATTTGTGGTTTGTTTCTGCCTAGTATTAAAACAAAGGTTTGGGGCTGCCTGCTGCCATTTGAGAGCTTCAGATTCCAAGATGCCATCAGGACTACTGACTGGAAAGGCTGTACTTTTAAGGAATATCTTTTTCTGTTTCAAAGAAGTAATGGTCTGGAATGGTTTAAAAGTGTAACCTGCAGACATAAACAATGATACACTGGTAGGTGCTGCCTGTGTGCCTCAGTCGAATGGCATTCTCTCTAAAACTGAAATAAGCACACATGGATATCACCAGATTGCTATCATCTGATTTTTCATTTCATCCCATTGGAATAGAAAATGCATTCTACAGGGCCCTGCTCAAATTATCTCAGGGGTCTTAAAATCAAAGACAAGGCATACAATCATTAAATACATGAAGGAGCATCTTACCAAATAGAGAACCATACAAAGAGACCACTACCTTGAGTCAAGCAAGCTCACTTAGAGTGAGCAAGTGGCTTCTTTACTTACAACATACACAACACAGCAGCTTTTAGGGTTTACATTTAATATTTCCTTCAAAAATTGTCTTCAATAAATATGAATGTAACAGTGAAAATTCTCTATTTTGCATTTCTATGCCAGAAAACCAATTTTGGGAATATGTTAGGCAAAGTAGGTCATTCAGTGCTGGGTAATCAGGACATGAGGAGAGCAATGACTGATGTGATGGTCACAGGAGGACTGATGGAGTAAATTGAAGACAGGACCGTAGAGCTCAGTACTACGTGGCTGATGCTGTCCATGTTTGCCAAACTGCAAATCAAATTGAACCAAAACAGCATCAAAGTATAATACCCTTTAATTACTAGCTGAGGAATCTTTCCTCAGGTGGGAGGTGAGAGGGGGAATAAGCAATCCTCCCTTCTCCCCACCATCACATAATTTTTGTCCTCCATGTCTTTCTGCTCAGCAGCTACCTAGCTGGTGCTAGTTACAAACAGGTACCATCCTGTTCAAACTACTCAAAAGGAAAGGTTCCTCATTCACTTGCAGCTCTGGATTGCTACATCAACTGGAGCTACAATCTGCCTCCAAGCACCTACAGCCTTCCTCAGGGACCAAGGCAATTTGAGGACAGCTAAAGGTCCCACCATTTTCAGAGCCTGCGGATGAGGTGAGCTAATGAAGCACTGCCTGTTGTTCCCAGAAAAAAACAGCAGAGAAAACACTTATTTGGGGAAGCACCCTCACTTAAATGTGCATATCACTGCTTTAAAAATGGCAGGGAAAAAAAGAGGAGGGAAAGAAAAAAAGCGCAAAAAAAAAAAAATAGAAGGGTTGGGGGAAAAAATGGGACTTCAGTCAAACTCCTCTTGCAGTCTCGAAAGATGGGACAGGGGAGTTGTGAGTCACCAGGTGCATGGACTGGTCCAGAGGGACACTCTGCTGAAACTTATTTTATCTTCTTAATTTCCAAGTAGAAGCATTTTAAGGATCATATTTTGGTAACACTGTACTCACCCTTTCAGAGTCTGTCTTGCCTGCAGAGATCTTTAAACCAGCAAAAGAAAAGTGGAAAAAAAGCCTCTGAAAACAAAGACAGAGTCTGGACCAGAAAATTCATTACGTATTCTAAGACTTAAAAGTCAGAACCAGAGTAGATTAAGCTCTCTGTAACGTCAGGTTCAGTGGGAAGACACGCACCCTGCTAACCAAACCCTGCGATGTGCTGAGCTGGTATCTACACCTGGGGGCAGAGGCTGGACCTGCCAGCCTGGGGCTGCCACTGTCAACACACTCACACGTGCTCTGCAGCCACCTCCCGTGCCAACATTCCGGGCTCTCAGCTCTGCACGTGTAAAGATGTCTTTTACTAACCCTTAAAAGAGAGCGTTGTACTCAGCCCTATCTCCAAGCATGGCTAATCTGGGATACATTTGTGAGCACTCACACTTGTCTCACTTCCACGGCAGCCAGGCATAGCACCCATACCCATCTTCCAGCAAAGCTGCCCAGACAAATCAGGTTTATGTAGCTGGCAGGCTCAGCTGTTCCAGGGCATTACTCTGACATAGCTCTCTTCACAGAATACCGAGGCACATGTTGAATTGGACAGCAGGTTGTGGCAACAATAAAACAATGCATTATCCTATCTGATTTCTATGACTTAAAGGATTTCCCAACTTGCTGCACTTGCTGATGCCCTCTTAACATTTAGGGATTTGTGTCAACTGAGCTACAAAACTGATCTGTTGTTGTGGAGAATAAGCAATGGATAGATCTGCAGAATGATGCAAGGCTCCACTGACTTTTAGTTATGCTTATGCAACTCTACAGTTCCACAGCTGCTAATACTTAGCAGATGACCTGCGTAAGTGCTAGACAAAAAAAAAAATCCTACTTCATCACTTAAAAAACAAGCTACCAAAACAAGAGCAATGATTTTTTTTCATCTGACATGATTTTCTTTTTCTCCTCTGAACAGAATTCAGAAAAATGCAGCATAACGAATTCAGCATAACTTATAACTGAAGATCTGAATGGTGCCTTGTTTGTAGCATTTGGATTTGAAACACAGATGCAGTTAACTCACAGCTTAACTCCTTCCATGATACTCTCACAATTGCTGTTCTGTGTTCTTCTTAGCTTCCAGATTCTGAAAAGTTTTCAAGTGACTTTTCTTTTTTAAATAGAGAGAAATTCAATCTTGGATTCAGCGTACAGCTTCATCTGCTATTTTCTGCTCTTAAAATATACGAGATTAATTGTTGTGCAACTAACTGGGAATAACATCACTTTCCAAAAATTTCCTTTGCAGCTCTTGTCTTTATTTCACCATATTCTTTTCCACATCAAATTTTCTAGGTTTCTGGAAAAGTCAATGCACTACATTTTTCTTTAGTACTAAAACTCCCTATGAACATGACAGATAAGGCAAAAAATAATAATAAAAAGGGAATATGATATCTCTCAGCAGGTAAGTGTAGTCTCTGTTGCCAAGTGATCTGAAAATAGTTGAGTAGGGAAAGGAGGTAGTTTTATGTACGAAGACAAAAATCTTTTAGCTACTAAGGCACTAGTCTGCCAGCCAGGAGATTCATGACTTCTCCCAACACTATTACTGACCTGCTGCTATGAGACTTTGGGCAAAATTACCTCCTTATGCTATGCTTCTCTACATACTTCAATTTTTGGAGTCTTTATTCAGAATTCTCAAGGCCATTTTCAGGTATTTTAAGACTACTTTATTCCCACTGGTTTTGGGGACATAGAAAGGCAGCCATGCTCCCCCTGTAAAGCAAAACCATGGCATACTGCCAGCTGGATCTCATCTAGCTCAGAGCAGGGCTAACCTGGCTTCAAGCAGATTGCTCAGGCCTTATCCAGTGTTTTGACCATCTCCAACAACAGACTTTTCAATCCCTCTGGTGAACCAGTTTCAGTGGTTTGCGCCCCTCCCCACCAAGGACCTTACTGGAAATTTCTGTAGGAAGCAGGACACTGTGCCAAGGAATGCAATTTCTGTTTAGAACTTACTTCTGGCCCTGCTAAGTCAGGGCCCAGAAAAATACAGAGAAGCCAGCTCCACACTGCCTGCTCTTCGTGGCAAGAGGATTTCAGCACTCAAAACATTACAGAGATAGAGAGGGAGGAAGAGGGAATCACCCCCTTTCCTGAACTTATCATAGGAGAAACATGCAGCAGCTATTTTGGGCTCACTGAAGCTGCTAAGAGCATTTATTTTAACATCTGTACCACTTCCCGTTAAAGAATATCCTGTAGTTTCCTCATCAGGAGCTATGTGCTCAAGCTTAGCACAAACAGAAAGAGGGCTCTCATGAAGGCAGGCATGGGCAGACAGGAGGGTCCTTCTCAGGGGCTTTATCCCAAGAAGGAAACAGTGGGAGCTACATACATACACACACTGAGGAGATTAAAGATGAGGGGTGCCACATGAACACATTAAAACTTAGAAACTTCTGCTTCTACAACATTAGTAGTTTAAGGAATTACAAAATTATACATTTTAACTCCAAAGCACACTTAGGTGTAACTGGATGCAAATGAAGAACACTAATGAAGTTATGGCTGAGTTAAGTGTTACAAAACAGACTCTCAAACTACTCCTTGTGCTTCCCATTTATCTCCTTCCAGGAATTAGGAAAAACTTTGTATTCTGAACTCCTTTGATCTCTCCGATTTAGACCAAACTGCTCCCCCACCACTTGCGTCTCCAGACTCAGAGACACTCTTGACTGATCTTTGTGAACTGTGTTGTATGAGGCCCAAGGACAGCTGCACTCATAGACTGGTGTGCCTGCAAGGATGAAGAGCAACTCCAGTACCTTTCAGGGCCTTGATAGAAAGGGTTATTGACACTGATAAAGTAACCCTTTTACTATTCAGATTTCACTCTCAGCTCAGCAGCAGTGACACAGTCCCCACAGAGGATCACAAAGGAGTACTAACACAGTAGACAGTTTGTTACTATTTCCCCCTCTTCAGATACCCAGACATATGCACAAACACACACCTGGTGCTTCTTGAGAGCACTACACCATCATACTGGCCACCACAAGCACACAAATGAAGCCTTCTACTAAAGCATGATTATAGACATCTTTATTACATTTACTTTTTAATAATGCCTTTTCTGGGCTATTTGCCA
Organism: Thryothorus ludovicianus; assembly: GCA_013397245.1. Lineage (NCBI taxonomy): Eukaryota > Metazoa > Chordata > Aves > Passeriformes > Certhiidae > Thryothorus > Thryothorus ludovicianus. The sequence continues at coordinate 462,581 of VZTB01003277.1, read as the reverse complement.
ACTAACAGTTCTGCAGTTATTATTCTATAACAAGTTTTCACATAGCTCTTTGAAGCAAGGAGTTCAACAAGTAGGTGTTAACTGCACACAGGACAGACAGCTGCCTTGAAGATTTGTGGCTACTTACAGTATCCACTTCTTCAGTACTACCAAAATCTGTTCTACCATCCCAGAAGTTAACTATTTCCCCATACACTGGGTCTCCACACCCCTATTCAAACACAGCTAGCACCACAGAGTTTGAACCAAGACAGTAAATAGTCCCTTTTTATAACAGATACCACAGACCAAATGTTAGAGCACACCACAGGAAGAAAATGAGAAAGTGTTGGAGTCAAGAAAAAGAGAAGTCAGTAGAAAGAACACAAAAGTATTTAATTAGATTTGAATTTTGATAACACTTCATTATTGTGAATAAGCCATAATTAAGATATGTTTACCTAGGCAAAAGCATAAACTTGAAGGAATCCCACCCCTCTGCTGCATCATTATTTCATATGCTTTCTATATGTAAGTCCATTAACCAGATTAAGAGTCAAGGTAGTTAAAAGCACAGAACATTTCTTAAAGCTGCTGCATAAAGACAATTTACTAAATTGTACATATGCACCATCAACAATATACAGGCTCCAAAGGAAGCCTATGCCTTCCTGTCATGTCTCAATTGTCAGACAACACAAACATAAACTCTTGTGGGGACAAAGCAGATGAGTGTTTATACAAGCAGGGTAGAAAAGTAAATAGCTGCCAGAACTTTATGCAGTGTAGGTAATGGAGGCAAATACTGCAGCATGCTCCCTTCTCAAAGGGATTAGCATTGTTCATGCTTCTCAGTGGCCTTTTCGGGTCTAGAGGTCATCAGATGTAAAGGTCATACCTGTTATCACAGGTGGGAAACTGCTCCTTCCATAGCCAGCACCTTTTCTTAGATGCACATTTCCAGTTCTGACTGTACTACACAAGTAAAAGCAGTGAAACCCTGCTGGGCTCTCCATTAGAAGAAAAAAAAAAGGGCTAAGTGGCCTTGTAGCCACATAGTCCTTGAAGACAGTACCTTACTACCTGATGCCATTCAGAGAGTAAACTAATCCTGGCGAAAGATAAAAGTGCAATTTCAGAAGAAATAGCAAGGCGGCAGCAGCAGTAGTAATTAGGAGCATTTCAACTGCTTTAATTCCCAATTGTTGGGGTGAGGGAATCACAAAGCAGGATGCAGGGGAGAGTTAGCACAGGACTGAGAGGGGACTTCTCTACAGACAAGGGAGTAGCTACTCTCTCTTTTTCTCCTCAGATTTCTGAGCTTTTCAGCACAACCCCACAGATAACTGGGAGAGGCTAAAGCAGCTGCAGCACAGGCAGAGGAACAGGTGAGCAGCAATAAGAGAAGGGTGGGAGGGACAGGAGCAGAGGCAGGAATCCCTAAGATGCCAAGGATAACACACGGAGTAACCACAGCCTCCAGGCACAGCCCCTGTCCCAAAATGCCTGCACTCCAGTCAAAGCCAGCCACAGGAACTGGCGTGCCTCTTGCTTCACATTCCTCAGAAACTTGCCTTAACCAACTATGGAAATAATCATTTCATGTACACCATGGAGAACTACACATTTGACAGGCAGATGCTAAGGGCAACGTCCTGCTCAGCTTGAGATCAGAGGATGCTGAAGAGCCTGGAAGAGTGAGGCAGAAAGATACACTTGAGAAACGAAAAGCAGCACTTTCTGGAGGCACAATAACAGGGACTCAAGAGATAAAATCTCATAATTTTAGGCTCTTTGCTCTCACTCTAGCCAAACTGATCTTTAAATAGCATTTGTATGTACATAAAGAGGTTTTCCTCTCCATTTGTAGCTTTCCTCTCGTCCCTCCCCAACCTCCCATACTCTCTTCCTGAACCTCCCTTTCTGCATCTGTCCTCCTCCCTCACGTGCTCTGGCTGGACAGAGGGCAGAAGTGCTCTGGAACAGCTGTATTTCCTCCTCATCTGCTCCTTCCCCTCACAGCAGAGGGGAAAGTACATGCCAGCTTAACTTCCCTCGTGCTTCACAGCACTTGAAAAAGTGCACTGCCAGAGCAGCACTGCCATGCCTTCCACCTTCACTGCAGGCAAGGCCACCAAGCCGAGGCTCTGAGAGGCCCTCTTCTTTTTTAAGTGGCCTTCTGGGTCTGCACCATCCTCCCAAATTGGACTTGGAAGAGCTAGTGGACAGAAGAAAGAGAGGGAAAGGCTGACAGAGCTAAAAAGGGTATGAACGAGAAGCAAAACACACTGCTCATCCTCTGGAGGTCAAAACTGAGGGCAGCTGCTTATTACAGCCCTGTCTTTGAGCACACACTTCAGGAGTTAAGGAGCAATTGAGATGTACCTGATGGTGGGTTCCTGAACACGCACACCTTGGTGCCAGAGACGAGTGCTGTTATCACGTCTGTTTTAGAGAGGCTGCTCAAACAGGGTACATGGTAGCTGAGGAACACCTCCTCTCTGAGCAGGCACACAGCCCTGCACCCAGAAGATGTTAGAAGATGAAACACAGCCATGAGAGCAGCAGAGGCAAACAAAGTGCAAGACAAGCTAAAATTTTGAGACTGGTCACTTGACGTTCCCTAAGTTGATTCCTTCCAAAAAAAACCCAAGAGGCAGCTCAGAGGGCAGAGACCTGCTTTGTTGACTCCCCCGTAAAGCCTAACTACACGGTCCGCCTCAACACTCGCTGCAGATGAAAGCACTTGAGTGAGGCTGCTACACGAACACCTGCGTGACCAACATATCGATGCCCCGGGTGGGCGCCACACGAGCAGCGGCGTGTGCCACGGCTCCAGCCTGAGCCACAGCCCCAGCGTGGCTCTCCCCACCCTGACACGCCGGCCAGGATCGCGCAGCCGTGGCCGCACAGGGAGGGCACCGGGCAGCGCCCCGGCAGGAGCGCGGTCCGAGCGCCCAGCGGGGCCCGGGGGCTGCGCCCGGCGCCGGCCGCCACCGCGGGCACGCGCCCAACCCCGGGGAAGCGG
>VZTB01003277.1:403812-459119 GCA_013397245.1 Thryothorus ludovicianus | reverse complement strand
GCCCGGCCCGGCCGAGGGGGGCTCACCTTCCCAGGTGAGGCGGGGTACCGGTGATGGCCGTGCTCCCATCCTTCTGTGCCCGGTGGGAGTTACAGACACCCCCCTTACAGGGAGATGCGTTCAGGTCCCCAAGTGCCAGGGGCCTGAGCCGTGACTGTGGTGGCTCCGCCGAGGACACGTCCCGTTCAGAGCCTCCCCGGTTTTTTCCCCAGCTATGCCCTCACTGCAGGGGCAGCTCTGCTCCCCGGCCCTCGGCACAGCCCCCGCTGCTCTCGGCCCCGCTCCCCGGGCTCCCTTTGGCCGCAGAGATCTCAACGCGCTTTGCTTTCCCTTCCTGCCTCCGATGGCCTTGATGGCAGCCAGCGGGGAAGGAGTAGTGGCGCCTGGGGAATAGCAAGGCACCAGGCAGAGACACACATGGTAGAGTAGAAACGTAATTAAACAGTGGGAAAGAGGTGCTTGCTCTTTCCCTGTTAAGGTTTGCAGTATACCGAGATGCGGGAAGGTCAATTACCCTTCTCTGCAGGATACCCAGACGGTATTTGTGTTTCATACCTCAATTAACTCATGCAGAGATTGCTTTGCCAGGCAAGCAATAGATTCTGTTCCCTTTTCTCCCTCAACTTGACTAAGATTTCTAGAAACAAAATTTCTGCTAATGTTTTTACATCCAACTTTGAGGTTTCGGACAGAAAAATGCCCAAGTATATGTAATGGAGTAGCTTGTGCAGATAGGAGCAAAGTTTGAAGTGAAAGAACTATCCCATCTATTTGAGCCAACATTGATCTCATATGCTTTTGTCTCTGTAGGATTTCACATTTCGGAGGTGTTCGGATGGTTTTTGTTTAGTTCGTAGACATGGTCCAGCCCAGCAGCTATATAACACTGTTATCTAAAATAAAAATGTTAGGGACAGGTGTCCTGAAGAACTGAAATATGCTCTTGATTCACTTGTAGCAACATGTCCCAGCAAGGTCAAAGACTGAGTAACCTGTGTGCTAAGTTAAACTGCTGCAACTTACTTTCATGTTTCCTCCAGGAGATGAGAAGTTGCCTGGAGGTGCAGCATTATGGTGAGACATGCTGTCATAAGAGCAATGGCATTACTATGCTGTCTTCAGTGAAGGCTGGAAACCTTGCCAGGCTTTTATGTAGGTCATTTCTCTGTTTCTGTGTCACTGTATGCTTGGAGCATTACAAACTGGTACTATTTTTTATGTGTACCCTTTTCTGACCCATGCACACAATGTAGATTAGCTTGCAAACAAAAATTTCAGTGCTCACAAATAGTAAAACTGCAGGTACTCTGTGTTTACTATCTTTACAGTCCCAAAGCTCTCTAAAGAGGGTCACAAATCCACATGAGGCTCCTAAGCACGGCAAACTGCATTTGGGTCATTGGTTAGCTGAAAAGTCACGTAGAGGCAAACAGCTTCCTCTTGTCTACATGCTGAGGAAATACCATGTGATGTGTTTATTCCAGGCTCCACATGGGATAAATAGCAAACATGGATACAGGTCTGCTCAGCTTTTAGAAGATGTGCTGCAATGGGAGATCTGTGCTGGGATGACACAAAATGGTTACAACCCTTGCTAGGAAAGAATTGTCCTTTTATGGGGAATCCACTGAGTGATCCATCATCACTGTGCTTCAGTAGCCTACAAGCTCCTTTGGACTTCTGCCTGCTGGTCAGGCTGGGCTGTTGCATGGTAACAAGGGAAATTGTCCTGTCCTTGCTGTAGATAACTCACCTGCAGCCAGCAGGACTCGGCATGGCTCTCACAGTGAGCATGGAAATGCTTGCCTACAGATTGTCTCTTTTCCATAGCTGTGTCAGTCTCTTACACTTTACTGGGGGCTGAAGTATGAAGTATGATTTTAGAGAATCTTTTGCAAAGCAGTGCATGATGGCCTTTTCTGTTTTTGGGGTTTGAATTCCAGAAAGAGATGAGTGCTCCAGAGCTTTGGAAGCTTGGAAAATTTTGCATCAGTTTCACAATGTTAAGAAAAGAAAGAGAGAGGTAATTTATAGCCAGCAGCATGCCTAGGGGCCTGGAGGCCCTGCTAGAATTTATCTAGCACTAGTAAACATATGAAAATGTGAGGTCTTGTGACTGGAGCCAAGGACAGCAACCTTCTAAAAGTGTCCAAAGTCAAAAGCATTTCTGATGCGCTGAACTATTGACTTTAAAGGTGTCACCATACCAGAAAACAAACCTTTCAGGGAGGTAATGCACTCCCTTTCTCCACCAGCAGCACTTAACTGGGTCCTGTGTTACACATTCTCTCTTGCCCTGCTATCTCTACCCGCTGTGGTTTGCCTCAGCTGTGGAAACAGGAACTGCTGAGTCAGCACACTGATGCAACTCACGCTGCTTTCACACTTCTCTGGGGAGACTGCCACAGCAAGGAGGTTGGCAGCAACTTATATCCTGGAGAAAAAAATAAAAGAGTACTTAAACTGTCTTACAATTGCCTGAAACAATAACCTGGTTTTTAAAAAACTCTCAAACTGGAGGAGGCTGAGGGACCCAAGCACTGGTAGCAGATGAATGATCACACCTGGCATACACAAGCTCACAATCAAGTGCTTGGAGTGCAGCAAGTGTCATTTTTCTGTTCTCTCTCTTGATCTGTTCAACCACATTTTACAAAGCCAAGATCCAACTGGCTGAAGAGACAGAATAAGGACATTGAGTTCAGCTCAGCTGTCTGCTGACGATGGAGAGCAGCAGCCTGTTCTCATTACAGACTCATGCAGGGGTGAAACTGCTCCCTTGGAGCTCATACAAGATAAGGAACTTTAAAAATTCAAATAACCCTCTCAGAAGAGTCAGATCTCCTGAAAAGCACAAGTGCCAAAGAGGAAAGAGATTTGGGAGTGACTGCGTCTCTGAGAGCAACATATCCACGGCACAGTAGCTAAGGTCAGCTAAATGGATGGGAAGGGGAAAGTTCACTGTCAAATGGTTTGAAAACTGGAAAGAGAAACAAAATAAAAAAAATGGAGACATTCCAGGAAACTATTCTATTAAGGGTATAAATAGGGTATTAGCAACAAGCTCAAAGTGAACAAAAGCAGCTTTAATAGCAAGAGGATGGCAGTGAAAAGAGGGACAAGTTAACTGTTCCAGATACTATCACTATAAAAGCAACACCTTCCCACCCAGATGCCCCAGTCTGCCTTCATTTATCATAAAGGTGATCTAGGAAGACAAAATAGAGGTTGGTACTGTCCAAGTATTCAAAGCAAAGCAAAGCAAAAAAAAAACCCCAAAAAAACCCAGAAGAAAATCTTGTGCTTATTTGATGCTTGGAGAACCCTGTTTGGAGAGTCAGAGTACAATGCCTGGAATCTGCAACCTAAGAAGGGAAGTTGTTAGCATTTATTTTTGCCTGCTGTCACATCTTTTAAGACACAACTAGTTCATCAAGAGTCAAAGTGACAGAAAGGCAGAAGATTTGCCATGCCTATAAGACATGTCAAACCATCACAAAAGAAAATTTTTGAATAAATAGTTTCAAACCTTTTCCTGAGGAATTGGAAGGAAAGCATTGGTACCTAGCTGCCTATAAGGAGAGCTGGAGAAGCAGGCAGGCAGACACACACTCACTCTGGCACACAGGTAGGGGGAATTTGGAGGCCAAGACTCAGATCTGCCTTGGGGAAACTGAACAAAGATACTGTGGATGCTCACTGTGAATCTTGTTACTTGATGTTTATTTTTAATGCTAAGGTTCAACCACATGCTGCTCTAAGAGGATTGTTCTGTCAATTTTAGTGCCAATCACAAGCTCTCAAATTAAATTCCAGGCACCATTACGCTGCAGCTTAGCTCATGGTGAGCAGGGAGCTGCTGACTCTCCCCAAAGGCTGGGAGCTGGGAACTCCCACCGGAGATAAACCCAGCTGCAGTGAATATTCCCTCTGTCAGCAGAGGTGTCACCCAGCAATACATCTTTGGCCTTCACTTACAGGGTTAATGATCATCCAGGGAGGCAAAGATTACCAGAGTGCTACAAGTGATCGATTACCCCACACAAACTGTTTGCTTAGGACTGCAGCTCACCAAAACATTGTCGAGCAAACACTACGCAATGCTGGGAGTGTAGCTCAAGCGCCTCATTTTCCCTATGGTGCTTCAAAAACCCATCCTCTGCAGGCATGACACATTTCTGTAGAGCATTAACATAATACAAATTATTTCACTAAACTCACAGCAAATTGTTTACAGCTGTTTGCAAAGTAGTGCTCTTGGCTTGGACAAGCAGCTGGAAAAGATGAGTAACTTGTCGCAGTTGCCCCACCTACCCTTATTTATTTCTGAGAAGAGGCAGCGCTGCTGGAATTGCCGCAGCGCGTTGCTGGGACGCAGAGAGGCTCCTTGCCTGGGTGGGCTCTGGAGCACCGCGGGTGCGGCGGTGTCGGTCCGCAGGCAGCACCGCTTCGCTGCAGCCACCAGAGAGAGCTGCTGCCCAACTTTTGAGCGGAGCTCGGGCGGCCCCGGCACCGGGACACGCACAAGCACAGCCGGGAACCAGCGCTGGGATGCTGCGGCTGACTCCAGAGCTCACGCTCTATTTCAGCAGGGCAGGGGGCAGTTTTCAGAAACAGAGAGAACGGGGTTTAAATAAACACACCCAAGTTTGAAGGTGCTCCCACATTAGTCACCACTCCAAACGCAGAGTGGAAATCAACCTTCCAAAAGTAGAGCGGGCTGAATGTGGAGATTTTCCTAGGAATAGGTTGGATCCTTCCCACAGTTAAGGACAAGTAAGTCTCCTCTTTGCTGCAACAAGAGCTTCTACCGGTGGAGTCACACATGACAGTCAGTTCAGATTTATGCATGAAAATCAAGTGCTTAAGCATGGAGTTTGAGATATTTCTGTAATATCTAGTGTTATCAGAGGAGTTATTTGCTAATACAAAAGCCACAGAGCAGATATTAAAACCAGCTTGAATGCTAAAGCTGGATACAGATTTACAGCTCAGCTAAATCTTATTACACTGCTATTGACTTCCCTGGAATAGTATCTGTTGCTTACAAAGTCAGATAGTCTTATTAATACATTACCATTTTTTAATAAAGGCTAAACTGAATAAAAACCTGGCTGACAGCCATTCAATTTTACCAGTAATGCAAGTGTTTCTTTTTGAAAATTAAATGCTACTGAGCAGCAGCTCAGGTGTGCTAAGTATGGAGCCTTAGGTTTTACTATCCCTGCTTTTTCCCAGCAGTTACTGATTCCTGTCAGTGAACCTTTCAGAGGCTGGCCAGATTTTGATGGTTATGATGCTTTCAGATGTTCAGGGTAGGAAATAGTTTCCAGCTGACGTTCATCCTTGCTGATTTAATTCAATAAGGCGACCAGCAAATACAGCTAATGTTCCTATAAAACAAACTAGCATAAAAATGCCAAGGAGGAGATGATCAAGCACCATTGCAACAAACTTCCATTCTTCTGCAGCCTGGGAAAGAAACAAAGGAGACAGTAAAATGTCTGCAGAGCCCTGTTTGTTAGAGCATTCTTGTAATTTACTGTCTTGAACAAGCAGAAGGCTCTTCCATACGTGCCATTATTGCTATGCAAAAAATGCTCATTTCCTCCTCAAAAGCAGGTCAGTGGTTAAGAAAGCCTAAGCAACCTAGAAATACAAGTTTCAGCTCTAAACTAACCAAAAACTCTGGCAAATTGCTGAACAATTTAATTTTAAAAAACTGTTGAAAAGCTTAATTGTTCAGCCAATTGTTGCTTTGGAAAGAGAGTTTAAAATCTTGAATGCCAAACACTCAGTTTGACCCAACTGACTTTTGTTTTTCCATTGCTTTTTTGTTCTCATATGATATCTAGGCAATTCCTATTAATTGAACCCTAATCCATGCTTTCCAAAGACTCTAATGATGTGTAAAACCTTCTTGGTAACTCCGTTAGTCTTTTTTTTCCAGTTGTGGGGCACCATGAACCACTTGGTCTGTACCTTTTCACCAGAGGCTTTTGGTAGGAGCCCAGCACAGCAAGAGCATGCAGAGTGCAAGGCACCAGGCCCAGCAGGGTTCATGATTTCTGTCCTGAAACTCTGCCTCAAGGAGTGACATGTGCTGGCCTAAATCACCTTCTGCTTGTGCCTTGGTTTTTCTACAAGAGGCTGTTGTAATTTATCTAGAGGACACTGATAATGAATACTGTTCTGGGGTGGTTCAGAAGTGAATGCAATGAAGTGACAGCCTTCAGAAGCCACAACCTTCAGTTTATTTAGGGAACTTGACTTTTAAAACCCCATGGAAATGATACATCAATAGTGTCCAGATGACACAAACAGCTGGGCTCCACTTCCTAAGGATGCATTTGCTGGTAACCTGAAGACCCTCCTTGTAAGCCAAGGAGGAAGTGAAGCCCAGAGATGTTGAAGCCATGCCAGCCCTGCTGAAGACAACAATTTGTCTACAGAGAAGCAGGGGAGTCACGGGGAATATGAGACTACAGCCAGAGCCATTTCACACATGCTCCAGGAATCTGATCACAGGAACAAACACCATGGTGTAAATCCTGTCCTTGGGAAGGAAGCACCTCCTTTTCAAGAGCGTGGGTCAAATTATTTTCTCAGAGAGCCCCCCTGACTTCAGACTAGCCTGAAGCTCAGCAGAAGAGGTCTATGACCACTTAGGAAGGTGAAATACCAGGACTGAATTACCCCTGCAAAAGCTGTGTGAGCTGAAATAAAAGAGGGGTTAATTGTACTGAATGTGCAAAAAGGAGGCAGAGCTAGGTTTTCCTAGGGAACACTGCCATGTGTGACTCTATATGCTTTTATCCTTTCTTTGGCTTGCAATGTGGAAAAAGGCAGTAATCAGAGTAGCTCATGACATACTTCATTTGGAGGGATTATTTGTAGTATTCAGGGATAAAACAAAACCTTATCAAAATTGGAAATATAATTTGTAAGTTACATTTAACACTTCTCAGATAATACTACTAGTCTTTTGGAGTTTGGCTTGCTTCCTGAGTTTTCAAAAGCAGTAGGATCTTACTTACCACATCTTGTCCCGATGCCTGAGTGGGAGACAGAAGAAATGTGTTTTGGAACTTACATGGTTTTCTACTCACAGGCAATCCATCTCTATGGCTTCTCATATCACATAAGAAAACCTTAGCACTGACACTTTTTCCTTTTCTATTATTTTGGGAAGCTAATATTCAATAAACATCTGTGACAATTATTTGTTGCTTCTTGTTGACACCATTAAGGGGAGAAGACTGTCCATTGCTAGAGCCAAATCAGGGCTTGGAGTGTTTTTGTAAGGTGGGGATATTTTGCCAAAATGTAAGACCTAGCAACTTGAAAGCTAGAAATGAATCATGCACAAAAAAATGCCTTACATTACTGGCTTCTTGATCCGATTTCATAGTTTCTGCAATGTATTTGATTCCTTCTATAGCATTTTTCACATCTGGATTTTTGGTAAGCGGGGAGTAGAAGTTGACAGGCACAGAACCCGACTTCCCAGAAATGTCAGAAATATCAATATCTTCAGCAAAAATATTTTTGTCTTGTTTGTCTCTTGAAGGTCGCTTCATTGTAGAGAAAAACATGACGTTTGGGATTGTGTCAATGAAGATCTGAAAACAAAGGGAGAAGATGACAGTTGCTGGTCTGTGGGGCTGTGTTACAGCTGCAGCTGTGTGCTGAACAAAGACGGGCCTCTCCCTCCCGGATCACTTCCCGTGCTGAGTCTGCTGCAGATTCCCCCTCTGACTATGTCACAGCCCATGCCTTGGTTACTCTGGGGCTTTTGTCAGCCCCGTGTCCTGGGGCAGAGGGAGTCACCTGCAGGTATGCAGCACATTTTCTGAAAGCCATTTCCCCTGCCCTACACCCAACATCACACCTGAAGTGGGAAGCGATGCCACGGAGCAGATCCTCAGCTAGCACGAGCTGACTGAGCTCCAGCCATCTCATCTAGCTTGAAATATTGCCTACAAATCTGACTTGAAGAATGGACTACAAAGAAACTCTTTTGGCTACTTAGGTTTGATTTTGCTATTATGAATGTTTGCCATACAGGCATATAAGGTTTACAGTAAATTCCTTTGGAGTGACAGACACTTGCTGCCAGAGCAATGTAAGGCACATGCAGCGTTTCCTGTTGAAATTTCCCTTCTGCAGGGATTGTATGTGCTGCAGAGGGAATCCAATATAAGCTGTAACCTTAAAAGTATAGTTAAAAACAGACAGAAAAACCTCCTTTCATGTCATGGTTTACTGCAAACCCAGGCAGGCTTCAAAACAGCAAGGATTACTGAATAAATCAGATGATCTTTGATACTGTCTCCTTGACAAAGAACTTGTAATGACAGACAACCAATTTTTTCTACATCTTATGATTACAATTTAGGCTCCCGTACAAGGATCTCCCAAAGGCTGCTGAGCAACTGTACACTGGAAAAGTGCAAAGATTTCTTAGCTTTTGCAAAATGGGATGCTGAACTCATGTATTCCCAATGGCCTTTGTGCTCTGCACTCATGCAGGCTGGTGGCAGCAGTGCCTTGCAGTCAGATGGAGAATCAGACCAGGATATGTAATTCAAGTCCAGATAATAATCTTCTTTTCCCTATTCCCTACCTGTAGTTGCCCATGTTTTGTCTCATCTGTTCCCTGCAATTTTCTACCCCAGTGGACAATTTTGTTACTTGAAGGAGCACTTTAGCAATCTTGCTGACTTTATGCACAGCTAAGTAGTAAACACTGTCTCTTGTGCCTAGAGACCTTTAACATGACACATTTACTTCCCCAATTCTTTTTGGCTTTTATTAGAAAACCTGCCAATAAAATCTGGAGTGTTCAGTGGAAACCAGCAGGTGTGCCAGGCCACAGAGCTCACCTTCCTGACCCAGTGGGGCATGGTGTGCGTGCTGGGGGAGCGGTGGTGGGTGTTGATGACGATGACGGTGATGATGATCGAGGCGATGACAAACACCATGGTAAAGAGCATGTACTTGCCAATCAGAGGCACTGCACTGGAGGTGGAGGGAATCAGCTCCACGATGACCAGCAGGAACACGGTCAAAGACAGCAGGACAGAGATGCTGAGAGTCATTTTCTCACCTGTCATAAAAAAGCCCCCCAAAATCATTGCTGCAATCATTCACCAGAGAGAGCATTTATTTGAGAAGCAGGATGTGGGTGAGTGCTGTTCACACGAACACCTGTGTGCATTTGCAGTTCTATCATCTCTGCCAGCATCCAAAGCAGTAAGTAGGCTGGGCAAACCTGAGAGCCAACTCCGTTAGTCTCCAGCACTAAGGTAGGAATTACCAAGAATGACTGGGCTGAGTTGTGGGTGGTGGGTATTTTTACTTGCTAGGAGCATTTCATGGGCTCTGAATTTTGAACAATGCAGCATATGCACCTGATTAGTGCTCCATAGCCTCCTGAGGGTTTTCTTCCCTTACTCTCTGTCTCTGGGTTGAGAGAACAGACTAAAATCGCATCTGACATCAGGTCAGTTGCTATGCGAGATCTCCTTACATATGAAAGGCGTCAAAAATTAACCATAGAACATTATTCACACTTTTTTTTTTTATCCAGTTCAACTTTAGAGAAAGTTTTCCACTCAAAAAAATGCATCAAGTATTTCATAAGAAGGGGCTTACACTGAAATTAAGCAGTATGGAAAGCTGACATAAGGCAAAAAGAATGAAGCAGAGGAAATGGTTGCAGGGAGCATGAGTGGCTCAGCAGAGACAAAGGAGGCCAGAACAGGTCAGGATTACTCTTGCCATACACAGAGGTGATGTGTGTGTGAGCAGGTAATGACCTCTCTGCTCTGACATGATGCAGAAGGGCCTCTGTCACCCCTGTGTGCTCATTTTCAGCAGGACCTACTAACGCACTAACTACCTATGGCAAAACAACAACTATCCAGCTAAATCTTTACTTTGCAGAAGTTAACTGGATAGTCAGTGATTTCTGTAGGAAAGCACCCTAATTGATTTATATCAACAGTTTCAATTTTCAGCACTTTCCTTGCAGAATATTTAAAGCCATTACTTTCAGTGGAAATGTCCAGTTTTAGTATGCACTGGTGTTCAAGTTGGCTGATGATTTAAAATACTGGGAATTTCTCAGGAACTTCTTAGAATAGCAATTTCTATGGAAGTAGAATGAATACATTTACATACCTGAATCTGTGGGTAGGTAAAAAACTAGCCCTGTTAAAAAGGAGAAGAGCAGGCAGGGGATGATGACGTTCACAATGAAGTAGAGAGGCAGGCGCTGCATGAGGAAGTGGTAGGTGATGTCCAGGTAGGGGGTGTCAGGGCAGCAGGCGTAGTAAACCCAGTGCTTCCAGCCACGGTAATCCTTCATCACCCACTCCCCACTCTCCATGAAGTTACTCAGATCTGGGCGATCACTCTCCTGGCAGCAAAACACCAAAACAAGTTCTTCATACCCAGTATTCTGAACCAAATCAAAACTTGGCAGGTTTGGCTCAGGAACAGGATTCCAAATAACTCATGCAATTTGTGGGTGGATTTTTTTGTGAGTAAACAGCTCTCGTCTATGTGATTTTGCCTTAGAATATCAGCCTCTACACAGCATTCATCTAAATATTTTACAGAAACAGTCAGGGATAGTAGACTGAAAAAATATTACAGACCGGAGACATACCTGAGGGGACAGGGAAGGAGCATTTGGCAATGGAAAGTCATGAGCAGAGAAAATATACCCCCTCAAACAAACCCCAACCCAAGAAAACAAACAGAAGCAGAACTGGCAGCACCATAAAAAGTGGTGCAGAGCTGCCAGAGGACAGACAGGAGACTGTTAGGGCACAGGGATCATATGTAAGCAGAATTTAGGAGCCAAACCAGGACACCTTGTGCTATATCTGCAAATGGGAATTTGCTGTTTTACAGGTAGAGTCTGCCTTGTTTTCCCAGTCAAAACTAGGTCAACATTCCATTAGAAATCTGAAATTTCTCTAAAAACACATACAGGTCTTTCCTGCTTTTACCAATTACAAACTCCTTGCTTACCGGGTTAATAACCACCATTGTACCATCGTATGTCCAAGTTCCCAACTTCATACTGCAGTTCTGCTGGTCAAATGGGAAGTGCGTGACTATAATTTCACAGTAACTCTTAAAAATAGCTGGTGGTGTCCAGGTGATCAGACCTGTGTGTTCCAGGAGGACTTTGGTGTATTTTACAATGGCAAAATCACCGTCTGCACTACAGAAGGAACAAGGACATTAAAAGCAATGTGGGCAGCATCATCAACACGGTCACAAAAGGATTTCTCTGGCTGCAGGTCAAATGACTCCCCAGTGCCTGCTCCTGGAGAAGCTTACTCTGAGGAATTGTACCCACTGGAGCAGATGTCATGGGAAAACTATCCCATCAGAGTGGTGCCACAAGGCAGAGCTCCTCCTCCCTCCCTCCCTCGGCAGCTGGCACCTCTTACTTGTTGTAAAGAACAAGGTCTGGCCGCCAGATATCATCTGAGGGGATGCGGATTTTTTTTACGCCACCGTAGTCATCTGGATTCCATCTGAGGTTGACGTCTGTCCATTGCTAAAGAGGGAAGATTTCAGCCCCTGAGAGCCTCTCCTAGCACTGGGACAGTGCTTCCCAGAAACAACTCCTCCCTTGCTTTGGGACACGCAGGTAGGCATAAACATATGGGAATGGGACCCCTAGCTGTTTTACATTAACTTAAAATTTGGTTTAAGAAGCTCATAAAAAAAAAACCCAAAACTTCCCCAAAAAATAATACAAAGATAAATATATCAGAAGCCTACTGAAATACAACCCGAAATGCTTTTCTTATGACTCTTAATGTCTAGAATGCTTTATTCTTAAGATCTGAGTAAGAGGAAATGCTCTGCTCTCTGACCCACTTGTCCAAGTTGCCCCTGAAAGTATGACAGTGTAGTTAATTCCTGACTGTGTCCAGTGCATTTATTTGACTTAGATGAAATATTTAGAGTTACCTGTTTCAGGCGTACATTGGTTGTCACAATCTGATTTACTTCATCCTTAAATAAAAGGGAAAGAAAAAAAAACAGAAAGAAGGCAGTATCAGCAAGGATCAGGATTAAAGGATAAAAATGGTTTCCTTAGAAAAACAGCAGCATTTGGCACTATCACATGAGCCAGTGGCTCATCACTACCCCGTTCACACCGTACCACGCTAATGAGCTGGATGAGCTGCAGCCCCACGGTGACAACGACGGCGTCCCGGTGATCCTCCACGGGCCTCACCACCTTGTTGTAGTTGCTGAACAGATGCTCCACCAGGCGAGTCTCGTCCTCATAGCACAGGGCCAGCCCAGCTGCAGGACAGCAGGGGTGGCACTGGTCAGAAGGGGCAGGGAGCAGGCTACAGCACCGTCACTCTGGGGCTGGCATGAGGAAATGCTGCTGGGCAAGCTGCTGGTGGGGGGATAACACCGAGTCCTCCCTGTGACAATGGCCTCCAACCAGGAGATCATCAAATCCAAACAGGCAGGATCGTGAGCATCAGACTGAACATTAAGAGTCATCCAGCCTGAAACTGTGCTAACACACAGTACTTCTGGGCAGTTGAACACAGGAAATATCCAGTCTCGGGGGTTTCTAGTGTCACCTTTTCCACCTTCAATTCCACAGACCCTCCTGTGACAGTAACATCAAAGGGGAGGGCCAAGCACACCAGTCATTGAGCAGGCATCACCACCCAGACTCCTTTCATCTGCAGCCAAGTGGAGCAAGAGCTCCTCTCTGCAACAGGAGTTGCTCAGGTTGTGCAGGTGGTGAGAGAAGGAAACCACTCTCTGTGTGGGGTAGTTCCATGCACAGCTCTGCCTGCAGGCTGCCTGGTATGACATGTACTGATGTGCCTTGAAATAAAAATTTCACAAGTGAAAATGGCAGGGAGAACCCTGTCCCAGTGGAGCCTTCACGGTGCCTGTGCATGGCACTGCACTGCCAAGAAGCAAGGGCACTGGAAAACAGAGGGGGCCTGTTTCCAGAGCCTGTGGCAGGAGAAGCAGGCACAAACTGTCCTCAGATTGTAGCTGCTTCACTGTTACAGGGGGGAAAGCAAATGGAAGGGGTGCATGTGGGAGTTTTTGTATGTCTCCCCTCAAAGGCAGTGAGAGGGAACAGAACTGCTAAGCCTCACTGCAAGCATTTTTGGCAGACTGCATCCTTGTCTCCCCTTCCCTGTTGAATCCAGGGCCACAGGAGTCAACAAGAATTTTGCTGATGACTCCAACCTAAGCTAGGATTTCTGCTGGTTTCCTAACTGACTTTTCATGAATTCCTTTTATATAGCTGAGATTGCCAAGGGTTCTGCCTTGGCCTTGTCCTGCCATGAGATTATATTAAAATACTTGGATGCCAATGAGAAAAGCTGTCTGTGGCAGACAGGCACTGTTTGCTTCCCCTGCCAGGAGGCTGAATGAGGGTAGCCAGGAGACATCTTTCATTTTTTCATTTTTAAGTTATGATTACAGCATCACATCTAATTAAAGCTCTATGCTTTATTAATCCAATTAAAATCCTTTCACATTTACTCCCTTCTGGTGTGGCTTGGTAGGAATTTCCTATACTGCTTGAATTTTCTGACAAGCTTTTAGGCTCACAAAATATTTATTCTTTTAAGACACAATTTAAAAATAATTATCTCAATAGAATAAAGGCAGCTGCCAATCAATTCTACCTCCTTGTCAGTCACCCCACAACTTAATGAAACTTCTTGTAATGATTTTTCACATTCCAAGCCACACTTACTAGATCCTTTCATCTATTTTGAAATACATGTAGCATTAGGGCAAATGGGAGCATGAAAAAAGGATTGCAGAGAAAAAACAAACACAAACTTCTCAGTTCAAAATATCCGTTGCCTAAAATTACAAATATCTGAGATGCTACTAATGCACTCCAAAGCTTTCCTTTAAATGATTTGGTGTGTTCATAAAACCTTACCAGTAGGACCGGCTGCTCCTGGAACACACACTCGCCCATGCTGATGTCTATGCAAAGCCCTGGTCCCACACTCTCTGGAAGGAGACAACCCCCTCCAAGGCAATGGCTGGAACACCTTTACCTGAGGAGATGAGGAGGAGGAGTACACAGTGGACCTTCATCATGCTCCTGCTGCAGTGACACGGATGGAGGCACGCACAAAGCACAGCTGAGGTCTCTTCAGAGGGGGCTGTGCTGCCACAATGTACACCAGGGTATTGATTACAGCACCTGTTCTGGGAAGGACAGCTGAGGGCCCCTGCACCACCGGGCTGCAAATGAGAGCACAGTGTGTTTCACCCATCAAATATCTTCTGCAGTTTACAGAAGGTCATTTTTTTTCTAAGTATCAATGTGATCTGTGACTTACTGAACAAATACACACACAAACAAACTAAGAAAGAATTATCTGTCAGTAACTGATCATCTTGGTGAGATCTCAGAAACTTTTTGTGAGCAGGGCAACTTGCCAGGTTTAAGGTTTTGTTTCTCTGAGACAAGACAGAACACAATCACTTATTTCTGATACACTCCCAGCAGTGTACAGACAGCATACCAGGAGGATTGGCTTCACAGAGGGATGGGAAATCTTTGAAGTAAACAAATATTCTCAAGAGAGATCCATCTCCTTGAGTCTACCAGGACTTCTTGGTAGGGTCCCCACCTTGAAAGCTCTTAACTAAATAAGCGAAGACTCCCCACCCTCCTGGCTGCCACCAACTCTGTACTTACTGAACTGAGGAAGTCAAATGGTAGAAACATGACTGGTTTGTTTCTATAGCAGGGCAGATCCAGTGGATTTCTGTAGGGTATGCATGTGCTTGCTCTTTAGTGCCATAAATCACCTGGAAAGGAGTAAAAACTGATATGTTTGGTAATAAAAGTAATTTAGGCTAGTAGAGAAAACAAGAAACAGTCGAGAATTATATCTATATACACATATATATCTATCTATATATAGACACACACCCCTATCTCATGTATACATGATTATCTACTCTGAGTTCAACAAAATCATTCAGGAACAAAACCTTGAGAGAGAGAGTCCTGTGAAGTGTTCAGCAGCATAAGAAAAGCAAGTCTATCAGTTTCTAGGACAGGAGATGAAGCAAAAAGGAAAGATGCCACTATAAATCCATGAATGTTCTTTGCAGTTCAGGTCATCTGGTTTCAAAAGACTTGGAAGAGGCCCAGGAGAAAGTGACAACAACATCCACAGTGTAAATTGGCTTCTGTACCTGGAACAGATAGAGTGTATGAAATGTCAGTCTGAAAGAAAATCAAGAGAGAGAGCTTTGGTAGGGTCTGTAAAATCCAAAATAGTCTGGAGAAGGCAGATTTGGATTCACTTGCTATTCGCATGCAAAAAAATAGATGGCAGTGAGGTAAATTTAGAGTTGTCAGGCTTAACCAAGACACTTCGCAGAGCTTGTCTGCAGTGGAGTTTGGTGCCACAGGAGTGTCTGTTTGCAGAGGTTTTCTGTATTCAGAAAAAGTAGTCTGCTAAATAATTTCATACTACTGAATGTACACACACACACACACTCTCCCTGAGAAGTCTGCCACTGAAGTCCCAGAGTCACAAGTCTCAGGACCCTGGGGTGGTGTCCTGGGGATATATTGCCTAATGCTAGTGGTGTTCTTGTATTTTTCTCAGGTAACTGCTGTGTGGAGACAGGATACTTCACTGGGTGACCTACCACAACCATTCTTACACAGTATTCCAAATTCTCTTCTCCAGAAAACATTCAACACAAAAACCTTTCTTAGCTTTGCCTCTGGGTGACACCAGATGTATTTTCTATTTCTGCTGGGTAGCCTTTGTGCTGTCTGCCAGCTGGCTTGGTGTTTCATGCTGGATGCCTTTATTATTATTTTAATTATTTTTTAAATCACTCTCCCTCACCCACCTCTCTCCACTAAGCATTCAGCCTCTGCATTTACATTTATCCTGCAGTAAAATCTCTCCATCTACATAACTCTGGCCTTCTTCCTGCCCTATTTGTGGCCGGCAGCTCCCATTGTTGCAGCGATCTAATTTCAAACCCGCGTCTGACTGCTCCCAGGCTTTATCCCAGGCCAGGCAGCTGCCGGGGAGATACAATTGCATGGAGGCATTGTGGGAGTGCTGACCCATCCCAGGGTCTCAAAGCATTCCTGCCCACCCCAGGCAGGGCTGCCAGGTTTGCTCCAGGAGAGTGTCACCGCGCTCTGGCAGGTGACAGCTCTCAGGTTACATGAGTGTCTGTCCCTCCTGACAAGGTCTGGCTCTTGGAGCTGCCAGGGTGCAGAGTGTGTGGGGACCCCAGAAAGTCTGCAGCCCCAGCAAAGGGTTATTCCTCCTGCAGCTGAGCTGAGCCCTCCAGCCTGGGAGCCACGTCCCCTCACTGGCTGGAAACCAGCGCTCCTGTTGGAAGAGGAAGGAGCAGGTATTTGGAGAAGGCCTTTGGGGAGCGACAGCCTGGCTGCGAGAAATGTTCCCTGGCAGAGGCACAAAGCCTTTTACCTCACAAAAAACCCAAGGCAACCTGAGCTACTGCAGTTAAATACGGACAGAGAAGTGAATGATGCTTGTTGTTAAACTGGGGAATGTGACCCATCATGACCGAGGAGGAAAAGCAAGGGGAGGGGCTGAGCTGCACTGTGTGCCTGAATTTGATCCACTGCCAGGATGGATATTTTTCTTTTTTCCTTCAGAGTATTCAGAGAATTTTTTGACAAATGTTTCATTCCCACACAAAAACCCCTTTTTACATCTATCTTGACTCCAACCTTTCTGGCCCCCTCTCCATGTCTCAGACAAACCCATACCCATCATGCTAATGGCAGACCAGCCTCATTCAGATCGACTGGAAAGCAGCAAACTCACTGCTTGCTGAATTTAGGGCACTGCTCCTTCCATCCTTGTACGAGGAACAAGGGCTCCTACCTGGAGGAAGTTGGCCATAAACAAATACTCCTGCAGTCTCTTTGGCAGGGTAATACTGCACAGACACGGTGAAGGTGAGCAGAATACCCAATGCTTTGGACAGAGTGAGGAAGACAAGATTTTCACTGAAATTTTGGTCACAGAACTGTGTGCAGAGAGGCAATGGAAGAGAGCAGGTGCCAGAGGCTCTGCAGACACACTGACAACAGGGCCTATGGCAGGGTGGAGGTGGTGAGAAGCAGAAGAAAACCAATAAAAGGAACAGAGAAAGGTTAGATAGTACATGAGGGAAATTAAAGGAACAAAAGCTTAAAAACAATAGCACTGTCCAGCAGTTTTAGCTTTAGTTTTCAAATGCAGTATATACATTTTTAAATGCATTTTTGTATCACTTTGTTGGCGACAGTAGGTTGTGGCAGCACTAAAGAAGGCAGATGGCTAGACAAGTATTTGTGAGTTTGCCATGTGTTTGTTCCCAGATTGCTCTGGTTGCAGCCATGGCACACATTCCCCGCTGGAAGCCGCTCGGCTCCGTGGCCGCCAGATGGCAACAGCTGGATGAGGGGACGAGCCGGCACACGGCAGCGCAACCGCAAACTGTGCCCGGCGAGAGAAAACGGGGAGCAAATATCTTCCAGAAGAGATTAACTAAAGGAATTAATGACACTCTTGAGATGCTGAAGGACTGTACTTACCTGGTTTATTCCCGTGCCCATAAGAAGATGCTAAGCATTAATATATATGTCTGAATGTATTGATAGAAAAGATTAAATTCCTCAGATCAAGAAATCCAAAATTGCAGTTTTCCATACTCAGAGACACCTCCACCAACCCGCAAATATATTATATTCCCACAGATGTTCGTAGCAAATTTGGTTTCAGCACATATTTTCTTTGTTTTCTATTACATCACCCAAAGGAATTGAAAATACCAAAAACTTGCTCAAAAATGGCGATCTTAACCTCTGCAATTACAGAGCTTTCTCATTATGGCAGAGACATGGTGCACAGTTATCTAATCTGAAGGATGCTTCTGGAAAGAAAATAAGAACTTGGGTCTGGAAAGAAAGAGAAGAACAAGCAAGAGGCACACAGTCAAACAGGGAAACCAGAGTCACAAAAGACATGTTAGATCAGTAGCACAAGTGTTAATCTAACACAGGAGAGAGAGACACTGCTCACCTTTAAACTGGCACTGGCCCTCATGGTCACACTTCTTAGACAGAAAGGACACTGTCAATAGACTTATCTACCCACTCTGGGCAAGGCAGTGCCCAAAGCAGCAAGACTGAAGACAGGAATGATTGAAAACAGAATCAGGAGAGGTGACAGGCACAAGCTGAGCAACCTCAAAATATCCAAGGGATCAGTAAGCAGTATCACACTGCCGTTTTGTTATGGACATGCCAGGAAACCAGTCCTGGAGCTGAACAAAGTTACTGAATAGAACAGTGGCAAATTTAACTCCAGCTGACATCCCTGTCATGGTTGCTTCTCAGGCTGCCACCCAAATATGAGGCTTATCTCTGGGGCCAAGGTGAGTCATGCTGGAGAGCCAAGCAAGAAACAAAAGAGCACAAGTCCATTAGCTGTGAGGTTTGCTCTGTCCTCCTCCTGTGGGCTGCTCTGTCAGCACAGCAGCTTGTGTGAACCATGCCAGAGTGGTGGGGACAGCAAAGGAGAAGCCTTGCTGGCCATCCCCTCAGGGAGACTCTCCTGCACAGCAGAACCCCTGAGCTACTCAGCTCCTGTGGTCAGGAAAATGTCATTAATTCTCAGATGCAGCTAAGTGACACCTGTATTTATTAAAGGCTCTGCCCTTCCTCAGCAGCACAAGCTGAAAAATACACTTGTCTGGCACAGACCACTGCTGCTGCCTGTTCTGAACTTTGTCTATAATCACCAGCCAGGTGTTTTCTCTCTACAGCTGCAAAAAACCTCCACAAAACACAAAAGTCTGGCAGCTGATGGTAAAACCGGGCAGAAAGGGTGGCCTGGATGTCAAAGCTGGGAACCAGTTCTGCTGCCAGTTCTGCTACATCCTGACAGTGGAGACATCCAAAGCAAAGTTTAATTGAGTGTTAGGCACCCGAGTGCTCTCCTAGGAGTGTCTGCCACTGGAGGTGGCATTATTATATTTAAAGTGCATATTCAGATGCTGTCTGTAAGCATGTAATTGAATTACTACCAGTGCAGAAAATGGAGCTCAGCATTACCTGACTTCTGGAAATACATGTATCATATCCCTATCCCATTCCATACAGTGACTTTCATGGGTGGGACCACAGGAGCATTTAGCCTGAAGTATTTCTCTGGATGCTTACATTTACTGGTTTAAATTCAGCTGTCTGTTTCTAAAGGCAGATGATTCTCCACTGGAGTAACTGCAGAGCAGACTGTTAAAGTTTAGCTTCACATAAAAGCTGCTTGTTCAGCTCCCATGAGGTCTACCATATTTTGGCCATTATTCCACAGTGCAGAGTTTTCCTGAAGGCATTTTGAGGGGTGCTTCACTAAACAGCCAGTGGAAAGAAGAGCTGACAATGTAGGATTATTTTAATGCTTAAAGCTGCTGCACAGATTAGCTAACACAGGCTCTTCTCTGATTGCTGCCCACAAGGATATAATTGACTGCAACCCTTTTGCAATGTCATCAGTCCCAAATACAAAATAAATCCTGAAACATGGGGCACCTCACAGCACGTTCCCCATAAAACCCCAGCTATGGGATGAGAGCACAAACATCCATCTGGATGTCACCTGCTTCCCATGGGCTCCTGTGCCATGGTGAAAGGCAGGCATGCTAAACCATCCCACACCACAGCTGCAGTGAGTGCAACTAGGATCAACTTTTGTGATCTGAGAACACCTCTGTAACCCTGTGAGAGCATCAGGATCCCTGCCTTTGGGGTGCAGGTTCTCTCATTGCTGGTATGATCTGGATAAACACACAGAAACAAGTTTGTTTTATTTTTAATTCTGCCAGTAGGCTGAGTGGCAAAGCCCTCTCCCTTCCTCCGTGGTGCTTCCCCTCCATAAGCCCCCACTGATCCTAGAAAACCCTCACTAAAAATCTCTGCAAAGCATCCCTCTCACCTGGGGCTGCAGTGTTTACTTTAAAAAGTCAACATCTACCTCACGGTGCTACCTAAACCTTCAGAGTGTTTTAAAGCAGGAAATGCCACCCTCTAGCCATGCTCCCAGGGACAGATTTCTACTCCTGCACATGACACACTTGGAATTGTTGATATGTGCTTTACCCGGGACTGACCTCATGCCAAATACTCACTTTTATTGCTTTTGGGACCTTTGCCAACACACACAGAATTTTCTTGGTAATTAGTGGAAAATACTGACTTCTGTGGCTCCTGGTGCGTAGCTCTCACCTATCACACAAAATTTATTTTGCCTCCTTGGCAGCCTGCAAGATCCTGGCTGTGTTAGACAGCAGGGAACTTAGAAGGTTGTGTTTACAATTGATAAAACAGAAAAATAAAAACATTCCCTAAACTCTAGAAACACCTTCAGAGTGATAACTGGGTTCCTGCAGGAGGGTGGGGGCCGGCAATGGCCAGGCACAAATGGGTGGGACACTGAACACCAGGCAGGAGTCAGGGGTGGCTCCCACTCCTCTGACAGCCCCACAGACTTTTACTCAGCATTTCACATGAAGACAATTTCCAGATTTCCCTGCTCACCAATATTTGGGATTTGACAGGAGTTCAAAACACCATACTCAAGGCAACTTGGGGCAATATCTTGGTAAACACACTCCACAGCAGGGGACCAATGTGAGTGTAACCCAAGCTGTGCAGGAGCCAGAGGAGCAGCCCCACAAGAAAAACCGGCGCTGAAACAGAGAGTTCCAGTTTAATGATTCTTAACAAAGTCTGATTTACAGATTAGCCTGATTGTGAAGTTCACCCTCCTAGCAGACAAAGGCTACATCCACAATGACTTATCTCACAGCCCTGGAGTTTGCCCACAGCCTGTGTTCACACATAAAAGGTTTCAGCACTGAAGTGCAGCACAGCCAGGGGCTTTGTGGTGTGAGCAGCTTAGCAGGGCCCAGATGACACACGTGATTCCAAGCACCATCCAGCCCAACCATACTGCCTTCACTAAAAACAATATTCCATGGGACCAATTTCCTTGGTCACTTTTCCTGGCTACTTTGGTTAACCAATTCTGACATTTTTTTTATCTTCCCTTTCCTCTCTTTCTGTGCCCGCTGCACTTGCAGCTCACTGATGATGTACAGGGATGGGTATTGGGAAGGCTGCTGTGCTGACTGCTGGCTCTCCAGGAAGATTATGACAGCAGCAAGAGCCTCACCCTTAACTAACACTGCTAGCAACCTGACAGTAGCTTAGGTGTGAGGCTAAACCTGACATCAGAGCTGCAGGTCAAAAAGGGAACATCCGTGGGGGCTTTCCTCCCACCAGTGCAAGAGAAAGAGAACATCAGATTCCTCCTAATGCTGGGGCAGGTTTCCAAACCAAGGATGGACACAGACCACTGAACAAGCCAGTCCTCACTTTCCATGGACTCTGAGTAATCCTTTAGCTTCCTCCACTGCCGATATCCTCACCAGTCAATGCCAACTCACTTCTTTGCTGCAGCTTCTGACCAATCTTTCTTGATTTAGGCTACAGAGAGAGAACTTCAAAATAAGCTGTGGGCAGGCCACAACTCTTGCTCAAATGATAAGACATGAAGAAGCTGTAGAGACTCAGCATTGCACTGTATTTGAAACGATTGAGAAGAGTGAGAATTTGGATTGCTGAACATGGACTGCTGGGGTTTGGGATTTTTTTGAACACAGTTTAAACCCAATGTATCTACTGTACTGCAACACATTTGGAAATTATGCCTTTCCTCTGAATGGCAAGGAGAAGTACTTCCAGGAGAAACGCATAGTTTCCCATGAGGAAAGGATTTGCAAATGTCAATGCAAGTGACCTTGCAGCAGCTTGCAACAGATGTTCCACCTCCTCCATGTGTATTTCATTATTGGCCTCTGCCTACCTTAAATAAAAGTACTCAGCTGGACTTTAAACCTCCCTTTATGTGAGGCATCTTATCCTGCACCACATTGGTGGTGTCTAACTCACCTTGCAGCAATCTCAGTGTACCTGAATTCCAGTAGTTTAGTGGAAGATGCCATATGAGAGTTGATACATGGTATAAAACACATATGTCCAGCATCATGATGCTGGAAAACATGAAAGGGGATAAAAGAACAGGTAACAAATTAGAGGAGTCTCTCCCCTTCCCCTTTTTGAGAACAGAGTAGGTGCTGGATTTGAGCAGTGAGCAACAGCATTGTGCTGAGATCTTTTGAGTTTAGTGAGTGCTCCTTCAAGCAAGCTTTAGGATACACTACCTTATGAATATTAATCTACAAAAATAGTAATTTTAATAGTTTGTACAATCCTATTTGCATTAGTGACAGAGTTAGTAATGAGACATTAAAAAAAGACAAAAAGAGAAAAAGCTTATCATTCAGTCTCTGGCTTGATAGCAAGAAAAAAAAATTACAGGCAACATAACGCTTGAAAATAAATCCTGGTTGGCTGCCAAATATATATTTGAAAATAATGCCTTATTTCCTCAGGAGATACATTAATCAAAGGTTCCCAGAAGCCTAAGAACCATTTGCTCCAATTGACCAAGGCAGAGTACTGATAAACACCTGAGTAATGTAACGAGCTCTACATGTCCTTGAGACAAAATACATGAGAAACAGAAAAGGACATTTAAATAAAAGCTCTTAAACAAGTTCCTTGAGCAGCTTACTGACATCACTCTTAGGAGAGATCAAAGAAAAATGTTACTCTGACCATGAAATCAGTAACAGACGTTTGATAATCAGTGAGTCATGCTGTCCAAATTGAGATTTAGAGAGAGGCATCAAGAAGAGTATCTCTGTGGTGTGGGCCAGATCATGGAGAGAGACAATCAGGCCAGCAGGAAGAAATTACCAGATGATGCAAGGGCTCTGGTGAAGAGCATGATTCCAGAAGTCTATGACCAAGGCAGGGGGAAAAATTTCTGAAGAACTGCAGAAGAGCTGGAGCCCTCAATGCACAGGTAAGGCTTCCTCCTCTCAGTACATCAGCGTGGGGCCCTTGGATTCAGCTGGAGGCAGAGCTCAGGGAGCCAACCAGGGCTGTGAGCAGGGAGGGGACCCTGGGGAAGTTTGCTGGGGGGCAGTGCCAGTGCCTCCCCAGCCCCTCACACCCCACTGGCAGGCACAGGGCCCTGTCCTTTGCCATCCTGCCAGCACATGGCCAGAGCACGAGGCCTCTTCTTGCCTTGCATGGTTTGCTCAGCAGCCCCTTTGATCCACGTGCATGTCCTGGCCCTCCTCCTTCTGCATTACATAAGCTTTCTACTGAGGTGTAGTTGCTAAGCAGTAATTTTGCACGACTAAAAAAGAAACCCATGATTGCTAGGTTCACTAAATGTTTTTTTTCCCCAACTGCAATATAATTATAGCTATAATAAAAACATTGCAGAACATCCATCAGCATGCAAAAATCAGGTCAGGAACAAAGTGAGTATATCACATATGCCTTCTAGAAGCCTTTTTTCCTTCCTTTGCCTTTGGAGGGCAAAGGATCAGAAAAGTTTGTTATTGCATCTAATGATAAATAACAGGCTTTTCCATCCTGTCAGCTAACTGACATTAACAGAAGCTCATGTTCTTGTTTCAGAAGGCAGCTTGCTTCCCTCATCACAGATCTCTCCTAAAGCCTCGCCAGAGGTTCCTTCAGCCTCTGCACACAGCATGTTCCCTGAGCTCTGCAGTCTGGAATGGGGATGCCCACACATCCCTCCAGTGGGGAGCTGTAGTTTAATCCCTTTTTTCCCCATCTCTGTGTCCAACTGCCCTTTGATAAGGTGTTGCCAGTGAGCTGGCCCCAGTGTCTCTGCCAAGCTGTCCACATGTACCCCACAGCCCTGGAGACAACAGGGTCAACTGAACTAGAGACAACACTCACTCTTCATGGATTCCTTCAGAGAACAAACCAACTTGGTGATAACCCCTGCTCCTCATAGACCTAGATTTATTCTATTGTCACTTAACTAATACAAATATTAAAAATACCCGGTTTTTATGTTTAATCAAAAAATTAAGTGAAACTTAAATCACGCAATTGCTTGTATGCCCATGCAAAGCATCTTCCTGGTTGGCAAAAAGAAATATCAAATTCACTGCAAGCACAACATTTTTTCTACACTACCTGTTTAAATGATTACCACGCAGGAAAGATCACCGTTTCATTACAATAGTAACAAAAACAAGATTAAAATGGAGGCTTTTGCCTACACACTTAATAAAAAAAATGCAATTAAAGAGAATAAAGAAAAGTCACTGCATACAGATTCCTGAGATTCCAAGTCAAGAAAGCACTTCATTGACTGTTGGGGTCCTCCATCCCACATTCCTGACCCTAACCCAACATGTGACCCACATACTCGAATCCAGGAGATGGGCACTCTGTGGGGGCAGCTCTGTTCCATGTGGGGTGAGCAGGGTGGTTGGCAGACATTGCCAGCCTTAATTAGTTGAACACCGATGTTATCTGGTGTTAAACACATTCTGGAGCTGAATCATCCCTTGGCACTCTGTTCCCATGGCCCATCAGAATATGGGGCTCGGGGAGAGCAGAGGGTGTTCCTGCCAGCAGGGTCTGGCTGCCTGACCCCAGGGTCCTGTGCTGCAGCTGGTGTCACTGCCCACAGGGTAGCGGGGCGTGGGCACCAGGCCACTGCGTTTCTTCACCTGCGTTTTTGGAGGGTGGTTTTATTTACTGTTGGGTACAGGGGGTTGTAGGGCCTTTGCTTGCTCTGGCTTTGGACTTTTGTGTGTATGTATGCTTGGAATTCTTGTTTTTTCTTTCAGCAGTGGCTCCCCATTTAGGTTTTCCTCCTTTCCTGAAGAAAATTCCCTCGTTATAATCACTTGTTAAACTGTGCTTGAGGGGCAGCATTTCCAGCAGGAGGCTGGTGCTCACTGGCAGCTAACAAACCCTGTTTGCCCTGTGTGCATTGACCATCCCCAGAGCCAGTCGAGCCTTGCTCTTCTCTCTCACTGATGCTCCTCTCGGTGGCCACCACTGCTCCTAAAAGCAGCTGAGAGCACGGCTGGCAAAGCAAGGGGAGCAGCTGTGTCAGCAGCAGCCGCCTGCTGCTGCACCGAGACGAGAAGCTGGATATTTTACACCAGAAGAATAGGTAATTATCCTAATTACTGCTATTTACTACGTGCTTCCCGCTATAGGCTTTAGAAAGGGGAACTACAGCGGCCTAGTAGGGGTTCACTTGCTGCTGGGGAACAGCAGCTGCCCTTTGATCAGGTAAGCCGGGGTTCCGCTGGCTCCCGAAGGACACGGGGTGCCACTGTCACAGCCGGAGCTGCTGTGGCCCTGCCCTGTGCCAGCCAGAGCTGCTGTGGCCCTGCCCTGCGCCAGCGCCTCTTCCCTGCTGGCTGATTCGGGAGGAGGACGCTGCTGCCACGGCTGTGAGGGCACCGTCTGTGAGGGCAAGCACGGAATGGGTGCTGCCAACCCTGCAGAGCAACACCCCCCCAGCATCACCGGGAAAAACCATCCCTTCTCCCGAGGACAGAGCCGGGGACATTGGAGTGTGACAGGACACTGCAAAGGGCCAGCCAGAGCCACTGCAGGGGATCCCCAAGGGAGGGCAGGAGCGATGAATGGCCCGAGGAGCCATCCAAAACCCAGAGCCGACTGAGGAAACGCATCACAAAGTGTCCGGGCAGTGGTGAGACATAGAACACGTTCAGGAGCTGCCTTGCGGCAAGGTCGTGCTGAGCACGTGTGGCTGCTGGAGTGCAAGGCAGACGTGACCGAGCAGCACACGGGCCACGCCTTTTGGGCTGGGGGGAGGCAAGGCTGTGGTCGGAGACATAGAGTTTTCCATCTGTTGCAGTTCATCGCCATAAATATAGTGATAATGTGCACTAATTAGTACAGGAATTACAGCAGCAAGCCACTTTTAATACTACAGATGATTGAAAAAAACCCTCAAAGCAAACCATATTTTAGAGTCCCTCAAAACTTCCCCCATTCTGCCTCCCCAGCAGCCCTCAGCCCACAGTAGCATTCCCCACATGCTTACCAGTGTACATCCCCAGCTTCACCTTTTCCTTCCTGGGATCCCTCAATCCCCAGCTCAGGAGAGCTGCAGAAGGGTCACCAGTCACCTCTCCTCTGCCAGCCAGACAGGCAAGGCAGGGTGGGATGCAGTGAGGCACCTTACTGCTGTCAGCTGTGCTGAGAGCACACCTGGCCCTGATCACCAGGGGATTACTGCTCCTTGCTCTCCTCCTGCTCCAGGTGGTGCTCGCAGGGCAGACCAAAGCGCTTGCACCAGAGCTGAACATTTGGAGTACAAAGCAAATGTTTTGAGGTGTGTCTGCATTTGAAATTGGGTGATGTATCCATCTACTGTGGGCAGCTACAGTTGTAATTGTAAGCTGACATTCCAGTTCACATATAGGCAATTATAGCAATAGATGTATTTTATGAAGTGGTAGATGACTTGACAGTACTTTTCTTGGTTTATTTAAAAGTTCTGAAGCCTTCTTGAGAGGCAGCTTGGACAAGGAAGAAAGGAGTTTTCAAAGTAGACAGGAATTTGTGGGAACCTTAGCAACGTGTCAGGACCCAAAATACTTAGAATAGTCTTGTCAAAATTGGTAAAACTCAAACTCATTTCTTTAAGTCAGAGGTTGTTTGGCATTGAAGTGCCAATGTAAGAAATGAAACAATCAGTATTTTTGAAATGAGTTTAGTAAGTAAAAACAAATAGCATAATGTTAGAGTTCTAAAAGCAAAATTTAATAAATTAATATATGCATGCCAGATAAAAATACAAAATTACAATTGAAATAGCAATAATAATAAAGGAACACTGATCAGTATTGCAGAATTCACTGCAACCACCATAAACATCATGGAGAATTACTTAAAGTAACATTTAAAGTACAATTTTTTTTCTGTTAAAAACAAATTACTATATGATGAAAAAATGGAAAGAAACCCAAGAAGAAATCAGCCCCAAAAGTGGAAGAGAAGAATATGAAATGTCAATAAATGGCCAGAGGCTCCATTTCACATAAGTCTGCCTTCTTTTTAGTATCAGAAACCAATTACATAGAACAAAAAAAGCAAATTCACAACAGGTTTACACGGAGAAACATGCTGAATTACAATCACAAACTATCCAGAACAAAGATGCTGCACCAGTTCAGTTGTTTTCTTCATGGAATGAGTCTCACCAGAACAGGGAGAACAGGGAGCAAATCATGCAATAGCTTTAGGCATTTTGTTTTTTATTTCAACATGATAAACACCCAGGATTACTAGTACTGGAAAGTATGTGTTAACCTTTTTCAACATCAGCTGAATGGCACTACAGAAACGACAAAGAGTTCCTTCATTTTTATCCTGAATACATCGAAAGCTCTAGCAAATATGGAATTCAGTGACAAGAGCCATTAAATTACTTTAAAATATTCCTTCATCCATAGAACACTGTTGCTTCCTCTTTTATTACAAAACCCCCAAAATATTCAAAATAAAATGTCTTCATTTTTTATAAGCATCTCCACCACAAGTCTCTGATAGCGGATGTCGTTCAGTGCAGCCATCGCGTCCAGCTCCGGCGCTCTCATAAGAGTTGGTCCAAAAACTATGCCCAGGTTTTCTGCACTCATCAGGTTCTCCTTTTCATGGAGTGTTACTCTGTAAAAAAACACCAGTGATGCTCACATTTGTTCTGTTCCAGACCATGCCTGCATATGCTTGAAAATCAAGGAAACTGGACAAAAATGTCTGCTTTTCCCCAGGGAGAGGCCACTGTTTCCAGCAGGTCACATTTTGAAATGAGTTTAGGCAACACTTGGGAGTGAGGGAAAGCAAATGCTCTGTGGGTTTGTGCTGACTCAGTGTCTGTCCTCCTCAGAGCACACAGACTGTGCTCACTTGCACTGCACAAACAAGTCCTTTGTAGTCCAAAACTACAAACTCAAGATTTTTCTTCCATTTTTCCCTTTCTGCCTTAGCTTTTATTTGAAAACAGGTCAGACTGATGTTAACAAGTTGCTGTGTCTCCAGTCTGTAAGTATTCCAAATAAAGGAGCTGTGTCTGATTACCTGAATTCAGCAGCAAGACAATGGCCTGTTGAGAAGCACAGCTCCTTTCACTAAAGCATTAAACAAGTTTAAAAATAGTGAATTTTGCCACCTTTCTACCTTATCATTCACCTATACCAGAAATATGATGTGCAAAACAAACATGCTACATACAGCAGCAACAACTAGTCTTGAACAGGGTAAGGAAAAATTAACTTCACACTTCACAAGCTGTAAAAGGTGGAATTTTTTGTCCCTATGTCTCTCATCCCTTTGTCCGTTTTAAAACACTCATTAGAAATGTCATGGAGTAAAGGGACAAATCAGGCAGAAACTCAGTAGCTGAATTTTGCCTGAGGCACTCAGCAGAGTCAACACAGTCCTGCTTGTAGAAGAACCACAAAATGAAAAAAGGCAGAAGAGAGCTTAAAATAAAGTAGTGTTTCTAAGGAAAGGGAATGATTCTGACATATTGACAGTAAGTTCATGTTACTTGAGAAACTCAAATGGACACCCTAACATGCCACCTTGGTTTTGCTTTACAAGGGATAATCCCCTGTGCCTGAGTTTTGCTGTCGTGTCACTCCTGCCACAGACCCTCTCCAGGATTTCATGGGCTTTGACCAGACTTTTCTGGAGATGCTAACATGGACTTTTGCTAAAAATGAGTGTGGCTTAGAGTTCTTTGCAGCTCTTCCACCCACCTCTTCAGATGTGCCATGAGATACCGTAATGTTTCACAGTGTGCAGGCGGCAGCAGCTTCAGCGCCTCGTGGAGAATTTCCAGCTGTTCATCCGGATCCGTGGTTTCTGAAACACAGATGTTCAGCTGTCACCACACCCACAGCCAGAATCCACACACAGAAAGGCAACAACTGGTGGCCTGCACAGGAGACAGGGTCTCACAGCTCTGCTGGGTTACTCATGGAGGTGCTCAGAGCACCATAAGGATGTGACTGGTTTTGGACAAAGAAAACTCCCTAAAGCAAACTCCACTCCACTGAAAGATTCCCAGCAGCCTACTAAAAAAAATCCTCTGGCAATCCTTGCTAACTGGACTGGTTTTGCACAAATAATTTACAGGTGCAACTCTGGGAGAGCAGAAGGTACTGGGAATTTTGCCATCAGTGCCTTTGGCTGTCTCCATGTGACTTGGAAAAAGCCTTCTCCAAAGGAGCTGGAAGGCCAGCATGCAGTCCTTGTTTTCTACCCACGGCTACCTCACACCTTTCCAGGTGTGGCTGGTGTGAACACATCACAGAACTGCTTCAAGCAGCCAGGATCTTTGGAAGAGATGTTCCAGCTGGGCTTACTGCCGTGCTTGTAGACCCACTTTCAGCAAGGCCAGCCCCAAAGGTGGCTTTGGGATAATGAATGGTTATCAGCTTATGAAACACCCAAAATGGCCAACTCCAGAAACAAATGACATCTTATTTCTAAACATTTCCATAAATCACCTTCTTTCTGGCAACATAAACCAAACAGACTTTAAATATCACTGTCAAGTACCCAGGACTCATGCAAGACATGCAAGTGATGTAATCCATAATGCGTGATGAGAAGGAAACATTCCTGGTGACAAAGGCAAAGGAAAATGTAACCATGCTCATGGAGCATCACACGGTCAGGCCATTATGTGCCCTGCATGTTCAGTCCTGCAATCCTAACTAAATTGAGCATGCAGGGTAAGAGTGATGGGACAACTATAAAAGAACTAGAACAGTCCTGCACAAAAAGGAAAAAAGGCTAAGAATGAAAAGCAGACAAAAAATGTGTTATACTTACTTGCAGACTCTATAAACTTTGGGTAGGCATCATACGTGATGAGTGGAATTGGCAAATCCCTGAAGTACAGTTTAAGTGCACCAGTGATAATATTGATATCTTCATACATATTCACAGAAATATCAGCTTTTTCCCCATCTGTGTGGAGAAGGCACTGATATTAAAGCCTTGAAACATAAACAGATGTAAAGCAGCATTCAAACGTTATTGCAAAGGACACAGCTACAGATTTTGGCTTTTGTAACTGAAACAGAGTTACTGGACTGTGACGTTCATGGTTTCGGGGTGAAAACATCTAGCATGTTATAAAGTAACATATCTTTCCTTTTTGTCAAATAATTACTAAAAATACAGTTTGTGATTTTTTTAAAACCTGCCTGCTGTAGCTGACAGTAGCAGTATCTGTCTTGTATTAATGTGTGGATGCTTAGCTATTTCTGAACACTCTGCATTGCAAAACAACACATTCATCAGCATTGAATGAGAAATCAGAAAAATAAAAGGCAGAAAACCAGCTTCATGCATAGTCCACCTATTTTGTAGGAAAAACGTGTTCACCATTTAACTACAACATACTACCTACTCCAAACTGCAGCGGACACAGATCCAGAACTTGGCTTCTCCAGCACGTCCCCACCCTGCTAACACTGCAGATGTTGTCTGAATTGGTCCAGTCCTCCAGACAAACAGGAAAGAGAGTTTCCAGCACACATTCTGGCCTTGATTTCTACTGGGATAGAGATACTGCAGCTGGAAAGCCTTTTATTTTCCCACTGTCTTTTCTCAGAGCGGAGTTTGTTCTTAGTGACCTTCTTTTAGTCTGTAATAATTCAAACTTTGTTTGCACTATTGCATTCATCTTATTATTTTGGATCTTTCATCCAGAAAGATGGATTTGAGTTGCACAGCTCTCTTAAGGCACTTCACCACTGACCCTCTATCCCTCCCCCACCCCTTGAAGCACAGCTTGACTTGCAAACTAGGGCAGTAGTTCACACAGCTTTGTCCTTCCTACACACATGGTTACTGGAGCACAGATACTGATGGAAGGAGAAAAGTAGATTTTTGTAATAAAGGCCAAAGTGAAGCTGATCTGCTTTTCTGATGGGGAACTCCCCTCCTGCCAGCACAGCCGTCGGACTCCTTCAGACCACTGGTGCAGCAGAGCGTGAGACAGAGGCTGTGCAGAGAAACTGTGTATATTTTATACATCAGCACCAAGTTCCAGCATGCAGGAAAGACTGTACCTCTGTCAAATGCCATTTTGACGTCTTCAATAAGATCACTAAATCCTGAGACTCTGTACAGTCCTTCAGAATTAAGACCTGCAATAAACATTTTAACAAAATTAAAATTAGTCCTGATTTTTACAGTTGCCTTCCACCTGGTTCTTCCCTTGGCAAGTTTTTCATTTAAGGCAGAAAAAGCAGACATGCTTTAAAAGCCTTATCAGGTTTTTCTTCCAGAATGAAACCTTATCCTGGGTTTTTAACCCTGGCCATTGAAGTAGATGCCTTGTTCTATCAACACTAAACTGTATTTACACAAATGACACAGAGCTGAAGGAACATATTAAACCAATAACAACTCTTTTAAAAATAACTCAATTAACATACTTGATGATCAATCATTATTTCAGAATAAAAACAAATACTCTAATTCTAGAAAAGGATACTCAGTGTGGACTAGGGAAACTAGCAACAGTGAACACATTAATACGAACCTCCTTTGTTTTGCCACATTCATTTAATTTTTTTAATGAATATATTATTGTAAAGATAGGCACTAATATGTAACTACAAAGCAGAAACTTCCCATTAAGCAATTTCAAGAAGAATCTATAAAAATTATAAATGGTATGAACCATGAAATAATGCACAGTATAATATTAGCTGTGCAGGGTAATTGGCAGTCATAAAATGTCTTGTGGAAATCTGTTTTGAGCAATCATACATTCAGCAGAAACACAGATGACCCAGATCAATCTAAATGGATTATCAGTAAAGCAACAAAAGTCCATTAACGATGCCTTACCTCTAGATTCAATTTCCCTAATGCACATATCCACCACCATTGGTCTCTTGGTGAAGTGTGCTTTTACTAGCGTGGTAAGGTCACAGCTGTACACTTTTTTGACGTGCTTCAGGTCTGGCTTGCAGTCATTTGGGACCATCTTGGAACATTGCTTGTGCACATTTAAACCACAATCTGATGGAAAAAATGAAAACATGATTAGGCTGGTGTTTGCTGAAAATGTGTTCTGAGATCAGTGCCGTGGAGTACAAATGGCTCTGGCAGAATCTGAACTCAACTCACAACAGTTACTTCTCTTCAGGGCCCTTAATCATCAAATACCTGAGGTAGGATCAGCCCTGAAGTCAGAAGGATTTCCTACCCAAAACATTTGTTGTTCTAGAAGGTCCAACACAGGATGACAAACTTTCCATATGTTATTTCAAATCAGGAGCTAGGGGTCCATTATGTTCCCCACCACTATTACACACAATGCTGTCACAATGAAGTTACTGGGGATTTCCTAACACCTCCATCTTCAATGTAGTTCTGGATCTGGCACTTCAGACATCTCCTGGGGGAGATGAAGGTAGGGACTGGGTTACAAACAGGCTACAAGCCCTCTGCAGTGAGCTGGCAAGGCAGTGCCAAAACCTGAGCCACTTTGGAAATCGCTAAACTCTGGACAGGTGTGGCAGCCCTGCCCTGTCTGGAGGGGAGCTGACCTCTGGCACCGACCCTGGGATTGTGCTTTCAGTGCCATCTCTCCAGTTCTGCCACACAGACTCCCAGGAGCTCGTCAGGAAGCAGCTGAGCCCAGTGAGAAGGGCACCAAACCCCAGGGAGGGCAGCTTGGAAGGCACAGGGACTCCTGCTGCCCCACCATCCCCAGTGCCCTGCACTGGCATGGGGTTAAGGGATGTAGCAGCTTGAAGGATCGGTGCCCTGATGAAAATCTCTGCTCTCACTGAAGGACTGGGTATCTATCTACTGAGAATCCCCTTGTTTTTTGTTTCTGCTGATTTTACCAATACTTCTGCCTTCATTAAAGCTCCAATATTTGACTTAGTTCTTTCCAAAACAGTAAACTCAAGAATTCATGGCTAAGTTCAACTTCCACTAAGTCAGCTGCAGCCTGCTGCTAAAAGCACTTTGTTTACTTAAAAAGCCTATAAAGCAACCAGATTTGTCACTCTGGTTGCAATTAAAGTTTGGCATGTCACCTTCAATCCATCAAAACTTGCACAGACCCTGATCCAGATGAAATGGTTGATTAGGATTCTTGTGAGGTATTTCTGTGCAGGAGTGACCTCCCTTCCTCGTGAGGAGCAGGGAAAGCACAGGCAGGGAGCTTCGGGGCTGGATTTCCCCTCTGCAAATTGTGCAGAGTGGCACAAAGCCACGCCACGAAAACTGCGCCGAACGCTGGGCTGGGCTGGGCTGGGCCGGGCTGGGCTGGGCTAGGCTGAGCTGCCCATTTCATCTGAACTTTGAAAAACCAGGTCTCTCCGTGCTTTAAATAGGGAACCCACATTCACTGAAACATGTGAGCTGAGCCCTTCAGTGAGTCACTGCTCCAGCTGTAACACAGCAAGGAGAAGCTGCTCTTGCCTCCTCCGGGTCTTGGAGAACCAAATCAATAAATGTTTGTGGAAATGCACTGGTAAAATTACTCTTCCTTGGTGTAAGGTTTGAATACAGTGTCATTAGTAAGACCAGCGCTTTTAAAAACAAGAAGACAAAATACTGAACAGGTGCTATTACAGCATTCTGCTATCAAAATAAAGATAAAATTGAGGAGTAAAAATAATAAATAGTCAAATAATTAGAGGCAACATCTTAACACCCACACAAGGGAAGCAAATTGAGACCACATAGGATATCTTAAATCTTGACTTCCTTTATTTAGGAATAAACCTTAACATTGCAATAATAGTATTTACAAATGCAAAGAATAATTATTGTAAGTACAATTCCTAAAACTGCCTCAAGATGCACCTCTTCCAACAAGCATGAAGTATCTGTCTAACAAAAATGATGTCTACAACACTGGAATGGCAGCACCTCACTCATGAGAACTTATGAAGGATTCTGTGAGTGCAAATTAGGTGCTTCACACAGGCAGCAACATAGCTCAGAGTTACGTTTCTGGAAACCCAAGGATCATTAAGAATAAAATACAAAAAAAAAAAAAAAAAGAAAAAACACATACTCCCAAGTATCTTACTCTTGACTTAGACCAATTATTGCCTTGACTGAGATAATCTTAATTATATTTAGACGCAAGAAAGTTTCAATTCATTAAAATCTCAATTTACAGAAATGTTTTCATTGTGAAAACCTTGCTTCTGACAGTAATTGTGTTACTGCTAATCCCATAGAGTCAGACAGGCTTTGAATCTGACCTCATTAATCCCAGAATAATAATTACAAATGTAGAAGTCAACTTTTCTCTTCTCTCATTTGTTTTTCCTTTGCATTTGATTAGATTTTATGTACCAACCCACTGCTCAAGGGCTTATCAACACTCTTGAGAAACACTGAAAACCTGGAAATATTTCAGATACCTAAAGTTTAGAAAACGTGTGAGCCTTATGTTCAGTATTATTGGGCTGTGTGGTGTCCTTGTAATAACTAAGGCTTCTTGCCTCTTGTGCAAGCACAGAAAATCATCTAATTTTAACAACTTCATATCAGTAAATATATGAAGGCGATTTCAGTGAATTTTCATCAGAAAATGGTGTTTTTCCCCATGAATAACATGAATCTCACCATTGCTGTGCTTCCTGAACCAAGTGGGCCTCTAACCCCAGCTGACAATACTTCATACAAGGCACAACAGCCATGTCCCAGTCACTTCACCCATCTCTGGTTCAGTTGATAACTAAGGATGATGTCTTGCTAACTCCACCAAGGTAAAAAGCACCATGGCAGGAGGTCAGTCCTCCTCTCCACAGAGCACTGGGAAGGTCCCAGTTTTGTACTTAACTATACTCAACTTACTTGTTAGTACTAAACAGCAAGAATTGTACTGCAAACTGAATACTATTAAATAAAAAAATTTTTAAAACATCTCTGTTCTCATTGCAGATGCTTTGAATGCTTCAAAAGCCATTATTTTAGAATCAAGTAGGAAGGAAGAGGCAAGCCAAGTCCTGAATCTCCCTGCATGCTGCCGTGGGGTAAAGTCTTAGGATTGCTTGCCTTGTTTGCACATAATTTGGCTGGGTTCATTAAGACCAAGAGGATTAATTTCATTTCAAACTGAGAGTCTATTTACTTTTTATTATAACAAAATAAATCCAGAATAGCAGCTTTACTCTGGATTTAAAGTAACCAGGAATCTTACCCATTTCTCACAGAACCTGCTGGCTGGTGAGTAGCTTCAGAGAAATCCCCCTAAAGCATTGTATCTGCTGATAAATCCTAGAATAATATAGGACAGATGTAAAAGATGCAGTCATGAGCTCTTGCAGGTCAATAGTAAAACTTCTGCTGACTTGGTTAATCAGTTTCACCTTATAGAGATGATTTCTCAGAAGCAGAATTGTAAGTCACTCTTACTATTCCTTTTACAGTGCTATCAAACTGTAGCCACCTTTCAAATATACCACACGGACCAAAACCAATGCAGTCATAAATTCAAGAGTTTATAGGAAGTTTGGAAATTTCAGGAGGGTGTACAGAAAGTAATTTTAGATGACAGGTTTGAAAGTCGGTGATAAGCTGCCCTGGCTTTAACAGCATATTGATCTAGGAGTTCAGATGGGCTGTGACATTACTTCTATGAGAAGTAATAAATTTAAACCAGCCTGACAATAGTTTCCTATGATGCCTAGAAGAAGGTTTGGTAATGTTACAGAAACAGCTAATACTGATGTTAGTCCACTGGGCTAAGAGAACAAATAATATGCTCACATCAAATGCATGAGCAGAGTCAAAAGATAGATGTACATTACTACTGCCCCATGAGCACACATTATAAATATTTGCAGAGACTAAAATATACTTAGCTGTCGTGTTTTGTTATACTGTTGATTTGACTTCAGTCAGTTTTAGATTTCCTTTGGTTTATGATTTACTGGCTAACATGGCTGCTGATCATGCTCCATCGGAACGATACCATGTGCTTCATACATCACTCTAATTATATGTTCAAATTATCCCCCCAAAATTGATGCACTCTGTCACTCTGAAGAGCAGCTTTAAGAGCTAAAGGGTAGATTTACATTGCCTGCAAGAAGTCTTGAAAGACTCTTCTGAGGTTTGTGGTACGTGTAGGAGGGTGGGAAGTGTGGAGCTCTGGTGCTGGCACGGAGTGTTGCCTTGGCTGGTCCATTGCAGCACCCACCAGACAGGGCAACATACTCACACCTGAGCTGACACAGGAACACAGGGAGCTCTACACAAGCACAAAGAACTGGCATAGCTCCTTGCAGCAAGGGTGAATAGTTTAGAAAGGCATTTGCTCTCATACATCACTCATGAGCTCGTAGCTTTTCTTTAAAAATTTAACGCTCCTTCTGTAGCAGAGGGAGCAGTGTTTTCTGTTTTGTGGGATGCAGTGTTCCAATAGGAAAGTGGAGATAGCAGCCCCAGTGGCCCCACGTGCTGCACTCTGTGCTTCCAAGCACAATCCAGTGGGGTGCTGTGAAGGTCTGCCCTCTTCCTCCTCCTCAGCTGTGTGGCTGCAACTTGGGTGGCCACACTGGAGCTGCCACAGTGCCTCAAATATGTGCTATGTGTTCATCTGCAATGCACATCTGGAAGCAACCCATGTCCCATCAGAGCCTTAAGCCACTTCACTAAGCAGCCCCATGGCCAAAATTGCTTCCAAATATATGAGTCTGCTCCCTAAAATCTGCTTACATCCACACTGCTGTATCATGCACTACAGGGTACATTATTTTAAGATAGGAATTTTAAGAGGGCAGCTAGTTACTTGGCAACAAAATTACCTAATGCTACCAAAAAATAAGGGTTGATGAAATGAAAAGAAAAAAAGCCTATCAAACCAGCCAATATTCCCTTATCTCAAATCAAAAGAATACTTACGTTTGTGTCTCCAAAACACTTAGTGACCATCGTTTCATTTTATGGAAGTTTTGAAAGATTAGAGTCAGTTTATTCAAGAACTTGCCAGGCTTCCTGCCACGACACCTGCCTACCTCCTCTACAGCTCCCTGGCTGGGCTTGGCTTCCAGGTCTGTGTGGGCTTGGAGATAAAGCTGCTTTTAGGGCTTAGAGTTTCAAGAATATATAGCTCCAGAACAGCTTCCCCTAGGGAGTGGCTCTGAAGCAAGGCTCTGCTGTCTGATTAGCATTTCAAAATTCCAGAGCTCACTCCTTGCAGGAGCACCACCAGATCCTGAGCTGGTGGAACAGCTTGTCAGGCAGCACACATCTCCAGCAGCATCAGCACCTGCTGCACTGGGCAGGGACTGTTGTCCAGCCCTTCCCACAGCCCTGACCTCTGTGGCTTTGCTTTGTTCTCTGGGCTCTTTGCTTCACTGGGCTGAACGTCTGGGCCCAGCATTCTGAACCAGCAGAATCTGGTGCTCATCTCAGAAGGAGCTTGGATGTGTTTTTAAGGCACAAGCGTGGGCAGAAGGGAAGCTTTTCATGACTGAGCCATGCAAAATACTTTGAGAGTGGGCAGTGTGATGAGAACACCTTGCCTTTCCCTTTGCTGACTTTAGTCACAAGAGCATCAGCTGCTTTTCCAGGCACAGAAAGCATGAGCACTCTGCCTGCACAAGCAGTGCCTGAGGATGGATGGGCTCCTTTGTGCTCCCCTTCATCCTTACACACCGATGGAGCAACACAGGGCTGTCCAACACAAAGGATTTCATAGCAGGGCAAAGCAAATAGCAAAGGAAATGGGGACATCTTTCAATTGCTGGAGAAGGAAATGGGTGAAATGGGGAAATTAAACACTTAAGCACAAAACAATTCTGCTTTGAGACTACACTTTAACGCTTTTGAAAATGAACTCCCAAATCTTACTGTGATCAGGGTTGGCAGCAATATTGCTTGGGCTCTGCTACTGGCAGCTGGTTATTTGCACACCGATAGTTCAGCTACAAGTCAATTTCTATCAGTTCTTCAGAGAGAAGTTATCTGCTCCAAGGAAAGCAAAAGATAGGAAATGCTACATGTGTAGCACACTGAGATAGTCTGGAGCAAAACTATGAAGGCTGCAGAAATGGTACTTTGTGTACAGCCTCAGAGGGTTGTGCTGCCTAGTGTCACTAGGAGCAGCCCAAAATACCACCAAAAGCATCCATGGAAACAGACATACCAAAAGTTATCTTTAAGATAAGCTAATTAATGCTTTGTAACCAGCCCGATGAAAAAGAAATCTTCTGATCAAACTGCTTTTTCATTAAGAACAACAAGCAAAAGAGTAGAGAGGAATGACTTGGAGAGTTCTGATGGGCTGGATACAAGTGGCAGCTTGACAAATCTCATCTGCCAGTCTACCAGACCACTTGGGTAGCACACAAACAGCATCAGCAATGCTCCAGTCTCTGAGAACACACTATTCTGGAAATGTTACTGCTTGTTACATGTTTGTATCATTCATAAAAAGAACTCCTTAATGCACATCTGCAAATTTTCTTTGAATACTGTTATAGCTTCTCTTCAGGGATGAGCCCTGTGAACATGAGAGAGCTTTACATAGGAGGAATCTAACTAAGAATACATTTTTCTAAGTTCATGCATTGGATTTTGATCTAGGGTAAAATCTTACATCTTCATTACCTTCTACTGACCTTCAGTGTTTACACAAAGTGGTGGCATTATAATTTCGAATACTTCTTCAGTCATTTCTACTTACAGCAGAAGCCTGCAGGAAAGCACACTAGAGATGGAGCATGCCATCAGAAAAGGCAGAGTCTTCACACACAGATGTGTCTTCATCTCACAAAAATTTTAAGAGCCTGTGGCTTGAATGCAAAAGTTGGAAGTATGACACTCTGAGGCAGTAGGGCAGATATTTATTATAAGGATTCCCTCTAAGGAAGCAAATCTGTCTTTAAAAACACTGATGAAATAAAGACCAAATTTGAGAGAATGACACTTAAGGAAAAAGAAACTTTCTGTTTTGCTAGATACCTTCACTAGAAATCAGACTACATAGTACACCCACCAATTAATTTCCTACAGGATCCAAATCCCAGACATCACTCCAAGTTCTAATTTTGGAAGACAAACTTCTTATGTTTGGTGGTTTGTATCAATCCCCAATCCTTTGCAGTCCAGATAATACCCAACATCTCATTTCAACCAACAATCATCCATCAGGTGTCCAATGTGGTGCCTGTTTACCTCTCATCTTTAAGGAAGGAAAAGACACAGCCCTCCTTGTCTACCATAAAACCTGAACAAGGGTAAGTTAGGGAGAACCCACCTTCCAGGAATTAATAATACAGGACTGCACCTGCCAAGATCCTGGACACACTCAAGTCTGTCTTTTGGCAGAGACACACACATTCAGCCATGCTGGACTGAAATGAAGCACAACTCCCGTTGAATTTGCTAAGGCATCCTTGCTGGTTGCTATGGCATGTGTACTCCCATGAATGTTTAGTTCTGGCTGACAATTTTTCAAAGGATTGTGTAACATAAACATATCAGCCATTAGAAATAAGCTGTTTTTTCCACTGGCTCTTCCTCCTTTCTGAAATGGGTGACATTTATCTTTGCTGTCCACTCTTGGACTGTCCTACAAGTCTCTTTTTGCATGTTTTTGTGCTTCTGCACAGAACAGAATTTAAAATGGTTGAGAGTAGCCCATGAAATAATCAATTTCTGTTTGTTAAACTTATCACTTCTGTACAGCAAATAGAGTCCTCTTGAGATGTGCAACTGTTTGCTATAAAAAGCAAATGCTTAAAAAAGTATAAAATTATGTATAGTCCATGCAGTTTTGCTCACAGGTATTTTCAATAAAATGATTATACAGACCACCAAACAGATTCTGTGGATTTCCCTAAAATGGCATTGAACCCCACTTGAATTCAAGTGGGCTGCATCCTGCTAAAAGCTGTAATATTCTTTTGAGTATAAACCCACTCTGAAAAGCACTGGCCTCATGTGGCTCCTGGTT
Organism: Thryothorus ludovicianus; assembly: GCA_013397245.1. Classification (NCBI taxonomy): domain Eukaryota; kingdom Metazoa; phylum Chordata; class Aves; order Passeriformes; family Certhiidae; genus Thryothorus; species Thryothorus ludovicianus. The sequence goes on along the minus strand of VZTB01003277.1, from coordinate 419,094 downwards.
TACTGTGCCTCATTGTTTCCATATTAAAATGACTCAGTTCAGAAGCAAAACTGTTCCTTTATTTTTTTTTTTTAAAAGCACCGTAAGACCACATAAACTGAGCCGAACTCACACCACTCAAGCCTGAGCTCCCCTGCATTTGTACATCAGCACTGGCTAGGCAGGCCCTCGTTCTGTGTCTGTGCACCTCCAGTATTTCCCTGAAATGCCCAGATGTGTGCAGCCTCTGGCTCTGCTGTGGGAGTGGGCAGACACTGCTGCAGCCTCACCCCACCCCAAACCCTTGCTGCCACTTCAGCCAGCATGGCTGTACAACATGGGGTTTTAAAATGCAAATAAGATCACAGAGACTACTGGAAGCTACCAACACTGATGTGAAACCTCACACAAGACAGAAAGCCCTAATTATAGTTTCTGAGCCTATGAAGTCATCTAATACACATATGTTCCCTACACTGCAAAGAGGGTAATGGATATATGCAGTACTTATTACCATCCTCATAAGGAGGAAAGAAAACCAGATTTTGGAGGCTTTTGGAAACCCACAATTTAGAAAAATCTGCATAAATCCAGAAAATCAGCTCTACTTCAGTTAAATACAAAAAAGGCAGTACAAAATAATAAGCACTATGGATTTGACTGTAAAAGCAATAGTATTAATTCCACAGTGCTGTGCAGCATTGCGAGCCTTAAAATCATTTATGTTTTTTTCTAGATCAAAGTTACCCAACATCGATCTGAAAAATACCTGATATCTCTCCTAAATGCCCAAATGGAGGAATCTAAGACAAGGAATAAAGATGGCAGACTTACTGATTCAAGTGTCATCAAAAACATACTAATCAGAATGCCAAAATCAAGCTTCCTCTTCCTCTCCTAGCACTGCATACAATGTATAAAATCAAGAGCAATAAAAAGTACTAACAATCCTTACTCACAAGTGAAGGACATGGCTGCAATCCTGTATTCTTAGTAGAGGGAAAATACTGAGAAATGCCATTTTTACGTAATCATGTCTTAAAACAGAGCTGCACTCTCTAATGCATCCTGGACAGTGCAGACTCTAATGGTAACAAAAAAATATTGCATTCAAATAGTTATGGGTGAAGAATTTAAAAATATTTAAATCCTATGTGTCTAGAAATTATTTTAAATATTACACTATTTTGCAGTTCTGTGATAAAAAGCCTTCTTATTTGCTTGAGACAAGACTTCAGAAAGCTTTAGACAGAGCAGATTTTCTTAAATTAGCTTGAAAATTCAGTTTCCAGGGCAACATAAGCAGGTCTTCATACATCAACATCTCTGCACCATTTTTATAAATACCGTTTGCTAGAATGTCATAAAACACTCTTTAAATACAGCAAACTATTTTGATCACTTTGATCCTTTTCTTTGCCTTTGAAAGAAAGCCGACTGTCCTTTCCTTTCAGAAGAACCTTATCAATAAAACTGTCAAACTGTTTTCCTTTGGAGAGGCTTTATCCCAGAAATGCCTGCAGTGATACCCATGCGTGTAATACATTTCTACCAGCACCTGAATGTTTATGTAACATTTCAGTAGACATCCCTTATTCATCATCCATTTTCTTACTTTCTTCTCAGTTTGCAAGCAGGAGATGTGATTTAGGGACTGTGGCACTCTGGGAGACAGCTGGTTTATTTATAAAATTAACTTGAACGTCTGTTTCACAGAAGCAACATGGAATTTGCTGATGCCCACCTTGCACACCAAGATCCCCAATGACTCTCTCACCCCTAACAATATATGGAATAGCATAAAAGAGATAAAGCTAACTATGCATCTATTTTCTCCTCCATTCTAAAAGGGTGTGAGGAAAAGAAAAATCACTTAATGATGATGTCTCCTCTCTGTGAGCGCTCCAGGGGTGCTCTGCACCACTCCAGTGAGTTACTGAAACAGGTACCTGAAACCAGCAGCAGCAGGTGGCTGCTTCCTCCTTCCACTGAACAAGGAGCAGACTGGCCCCTGCCCTGCAGTGTGACACTACAGAGTTACAACACCAGGAATGACTCAGGACAAGAACACGGAACGACTGTTACCTGCACATTTTACTCCCTGAGCAATGAGGCCCCACATGAAGTTGGCACAGTATTCACACCAGTGCGGGCCCCTGAACGTGTGCACCTGGAAGACAGCAGCAGAAAGGAGAATTACAGAAAATAATCATTCCACAGATATCAGTATCCATGCATGCAAACAGCACACAATTCCTCTTCTTTGAAAGTACCACATGTAGTTTCTGGAAGTTTCCCTTTATCATGGCAGGAAAGGGAGAAAGGAACTAAGAAAGATTTAATAACCAAAGCTTGCAGACATGTGGAAAAACAGAGTCCTCCATCCTGGGCCATCAAAGGCAGCAGAACTGAGTCTGTGGGAGTCTGCTCCAAGACCAGGTCAGAGAAGCAGGCATAGCCCTTCTCCACTTCTTGGCATCCCTCTGTCTGGGCAGGAGTCTGGCCACAAGGCAAGGCTTTTGCAGCAACTGTGCAAGAGTTCACTTTTCAATTTCACCTTTGCTACGGCCTCCCCTTCATAAGGCGCTGTGTGAAATGGGTAAGGGGCTGCAAGGTTTCACCTTGCATGGAAAGAGTCCTGCCAGGCAAAAATACCAGTGACACATAGAAATACTGAAAATTTGCCTAGAGACTTTCCAGTTTAGAATAACTCCAATAGGAAATTAATTTTCTTCAGACTGATGTTACATATTGAAAATCCAAAATCCAAAATGAAAAAAAAAGACTCCACTGAACCAGGAAAAAATTGAAAGCTGAAGAAGAAAAAAACCCCAATGCTGCTTTCATTCCTGGCTCACATGCTTGTTACAAATCCCGCAGCCACCATTAACTGCTTCTGATTTTATTCTGATAAAGCTCCTGCTGTAGGAAACCACAGGATTCTTTATAGAGAAAATCATCACTTCCTTAGCCAGTATAAAAGGCTTTGAGCCGCTATATAGAACAGACAGGCTGAAAATAAAATTAGTAGCTGATGGTCATAAAGAAATGAAATTTGCAGTGAAATATAGCAAAAATGCTTTAGGTGAAGTAATTTGGTTCCTCAGAGCTACTGAGTGGGTATGGGAGCAGGCAGAAACCCCTCGTGTGTGCAGTGCCCAGTCAGATCAGTGTGCAGCAGGAGAGAGAAGGAGCTGGTGGAAATGTGTGCTCCTGACATCTGCACACAGCCCTGGCTGCGAACACTGAAAGGCAAAGTGGCCTGGCTGTGGTGTCCCCCACACCACCAATGTAAGAGCCAGCTGGAGCCAGCTGACACCCCACAAGTGACAACGCAGAGCAGCACCCTGCAATCCAGGCCACAGTTCAGTCCAGGCTAAAGGAAGGTCTGCAGCCTCCTGGGCTTTCTGTACCCTTGGAGCAGCAGTGAGATCGCTGAGTCACTCTGGAAAGTTACTCCTGAATTACCAAATAATTCACATCTCTGCTAAGTGAGGCCTCTGACTGCCTGGTCCTAAGAGCGCCCAGGTTGCCTGTCCCCAGCCCTGCCTGTCCCCAGCTCTGCCTGTCCCCAGCTCTGCCTGTCCCCAGCCCTGCTTGCCCCCAGCTCTGCCTGTCCCCAGCCCTGTCTGTCTCCAGCCCAATGTGTCCCCAGACCTGCCTGTCCCNCTGCCTGTCCCCAGCCCTGCCTGTCCCCAGCCCTGTCTGTCCCCAGCCATCTCACAAGTCTCTGGAAGGTGAGATGTGCTCCACGAGGCCTCTTCCCCCTGCAGCTCTGGCTGACTTCCACAAAGCAAATGATGACAGGACTGTCAGCAGCTGTACTCTCCATTTTCTTTTTTCCTCTCACCACAAAGAGATTTTTCACACCATTTGTTCCGTTACCCACCTGCACTACCCACATCATTCTGACTTTCTTTCTCAGCCTGGTGGTTTTGATCCAGGTTTTTGGCAGTGTTCCCTTCCCAGAATAAGAACATTCTAATATCCTCAAGCAAAGCATTGAGCTTTAATGCCTGCAGGACTAACAGAACTTTTTCAGGGAAAAAAAGAAGGCATAATTCCAGTCACCATATTTTTTTTTTTTTTGGCTCAAATTCCCCCTGTAACATACTTCTTTAAAATACTTCTCAAAAATTCTGTTGAGGAAAATGGAAACAAAATTGACATTTCAAAAGTCTAGATAATAAAGAATTCCTTTTCACAATATTTTTCAGTTCCATAAGTTGTTTTGGTTTTAGTATCTCTGCAATAAAGGAGGGGAATTTTGTTTTGTTCCTTAAAATGCTGACATTATCAGTTCTTTCTAAAAAAAAAAATTATACTATCCTACCTTGTGCCTCTGTGGTTGCTGATTTCAATTCATCAAACATCAAGTCACTGAATGTGCTTTTTGCTGAAGCATTTCTAATGCTGTCCTTAAGTGCCAGAGTCCCAACTTGGCTTCTCCAGAGCCATCCCCAGTGCTGATACTCACTAAATCTCAAGATGTCTGACCTCTAACTGGCTGTTTTAGCAGTGAACATCCTTCCTTCTTGCCATCTTGCTCCCCAGCACAATCTGCATGTCTCCATCTCCTCCTGATTCTCCTTAGAAACTCTTCTGCAGGGTCTATCACATCCCAAATCTGCCGTTCCAACCTTTTGCCTCCTTTTTCAATATTATGAACTTTTTTAACGAGCTCAGTTTCTCTTACATGTAGTAACTATGATTCACCTGGATTCTACCTCAGCCAGTTCCCCTGATATCACCCTGGCTCTCAGCCTGCTCCTCAGAAGAGTTTACATGACTCATCATCAACCTAAAAATGACAAGGACAAGGTGGACTCTCCTCTTGCCCGCTAACACTTCATGTGCTGGTCACCCTTCACAACACCAGGACTGACTCTGCCCTTCAGAACCACTGTCTCAGCAGCATTAGCACTGCTGTCTCCTCCCTTGCAGCCAGGCTTCATCCAAATGCTGAAATGCCCTTCCATATCATCAGCCGGATGTACCCAGAGCCTGCTCTGCTTTATGCTGCCCCATCCAAATTACTATTTCTAATCCATTATTCTGATTGCAAACTCAAAACAGATTAAAAGGTGAGGGTAGGTTTTCCTGTGTCCCTGATGCTCTGCCTGGCTACATCCTTTATATGAGGTGGGAGGTTCTCTGGCAATATCAAACAGGAGGCCCAAAGGTCACAATGTCCTTCCAGCCCTGGTGCACAGAACCCTTCAAGATCAGCTCTGAAGCCTCTGTTTCTGAGGGGTTTCTGAGCAGTGCTGCCTTTTCCCAGAGCTCAGCTGTGCCACAGCATCAATATTCCCACCTCCATGGAGTGGAACCGGACACATAACCCTGCACTGGTCTGAATATACACCCTCTCTGGGAATTAAATCAGACACAGTGAGTGATGCCAGAAAATACTGAAAAATTGGTCTTCTGAGGTAGGTCAGAACAGCCTCTAATCCTAGTGAGAGGATGGGTGGGGTCTGGCAGCTAAAAAGAAACACCTTTGCATCCCTTTGCTAGTTCAAGAACCAGCACCTGCAAACAATACTGCATTTATCACATGACACTGTATAATACAGTATTCTGGCTTTTATACTTAATTCCCCATTCTAAAAACTAGCCAAGCAACTTGTCTGTTTTCAAAACTAAAAGATGCTTTCCAGAAAAATTTCTAAAAACACACCCAGCAGAGTCCCAGGGATCCTGACTTAAATTACAAGAGGTTTCTTTCCCCTTGTAAAAAAGAGCATCTGCTATATGTAGATTTTACTGTCTCATAAAATGTGAGAGAACAGGATTGCCAACTGTGGCTTTACATCTCCCAATTCTTCCATTCTCACTCCCACCCAAAAATCTTCTTTTCTCTCCATCCAAATGGGAGTAATTTTTTTAAAGAATCTAGCAAATGAGTGAGTGGGAGTGCAAATTAAACTGGTTTTAATCTTGATTCTGGGAGAAGAAAATCAATTCAAAAGAAAAGTCTAGATAATTTTAAAGGAAAATATCTGCTTCAGAAACTATATAAAATAGTATTACCAAGCTGTCCTGCAAGTCTGAGGTAAGAGGAGAGCCTCATGTTAGGTTTACACCCTAGGCATTTCTATTATGATCTCTCCTGCACTATCAATAAGGTATAACAAACATTTAATTACTGTGAACTATGTAGGAGAAGTTTTTTGCTCAGGCTTAAAAGGTATTTTCTTACACACAAAGAAAATTAGTCTAATTCTTGTGATTTACAACTCTTAGGTGTTAGAAAATTTCACTTATTTTTGTTTTGCATTTAATTAAATTTTTTTTAGAAAAGACTAAATTTTAGGAGAACTAAATAAAAAATGATCCAGTGGGGCTGACAGCAGATTACACCACAAGCTGTGAACTCCTCAAGCAGATCTCTCCCTACTATTTCTCAGGTTCCATAAAGGTCACTGTTGAAGTTAGTTACCTCTGCATCTTGTAACTCCACTTATTTTTTATGCTTTTGGTTTTTCCAAGGCAGTTATTCAGCTACCCTTGATTGCTACCTGAAGACCAGGAATGAGCCAGCAAATAATTTGAATTCTTAACTGGGAGATCTACAATTTATCACTTGTCAAGGCAGAGAGGAAGAGAATGAAAAAGTATCAGTGAAGTGCTGTGCAAATATGAGGGAAGATGGTGGATCAACAGAGCTTTAGCAAAGCCACTGACAGGAAGAAAACAGGGCTGGATTTGAAAAACTATGGTTATAGAAAACCAACACTGAGCACATAAACCAGCAGTGTTTGGGACAGTATACAAAACAGGCTTCCTTTGCTGGGAGGCTGCTGCCACGGTCTCCCTGAACACTTGTTCTGTCAGACCCTGCTCCCTACAGAGCACCTCTTCTACAGCCCTCCACACAGAGCTGCTGGTCAGGGAACGGGGTCTGGAAAATCCAGGCATTGCCATCCGCTGTGGGATGGGACACATCACCTCGGAAAAGGATGGAAAAAAATACTGCTGATCTATACACTTTAGGCAGAAGCTTTATTGGTGCTCAGAGAGGAGACCAAGTCCACCAGGGACTGAACACGTGGCACACCCCCAGCATTTGCACCACATGGTACTCTAAAGGTTCAGGTCTGCTGGCTATACTGTCCTTCAAAGAAATTCCCAAGGATGATGAGACACTGCTGATGGAGACTGTCAGCTCAGTGGTCCTGACTGATTTGCAATTCCATCAGTTGAATTCTGCCTATTGGGGCTTTACCAAGCTTTTAATTGAATACGGGAGACATTGTAAATCTCAATTAAAACGATGAACTCAGCCTGTATTACTAACATCTGTTTTCCCTGTCACAGTTGATTTTATCAGGCACACCCATGCTGGCATCCAACAGGCATTTCCTTTTCATCCATCCCTGATCCAGACAGAGATTGCCTAGATGTGAAGAGTAAAGAAGAGATAAAAGCAAGAAACTCAACCATCAGTTTAAGCAATGCTTCTATTCATCCTTGTATATATTATGATGATTCCATAGTGCCTCTAAAACAAGGGTCTCAAAGCACTTCAAACATTCCAGCACATAGTACTTCTCCAGTGAGGAAAATATTGCTGCTGACAAGTAATCTGAGAAGCAGAAGACTGCCATGACAACGGCAGAGCGGTATCTGCAGGATAACGGGAAGGTGTAACAGAAATGAACCGAGACCAGTGGAACAGACCTTCTCCAGAACCAGAGCTGACTCTCTCAGCCCAGCTGGGGTGTTAACCATGGGGAGCCAGCCTGGGACCTGCCCAGTGGCTTTGTGCAGCAGTTCTGGGGAGCAGAGATGCTGTCAGTGCTGCTGCCCCGAGGGTGGGGTATAAATAGCATCGCTATCGCCGGCGGGGCCACTGAGAATGTGGAGCAGGACAGCCTCCCTCCGTGTCCTCACCCACTTGGAGCCAGGAGCACTGTCAGATCTTGTTTACTCTCTGGTTTGCACTGCCTGTGTCAGCAGAGATGGGAACAACTGGAAATTGAGGTTAGTTTGTGCTCTACAAGAGCCAGAGAGAAAAATGAGAATTGCAGGCTGTTGGATTTTTTGCTTGTAAACTGGATGAAAATGGCACTTTTCTTTCAGGATTGAATAGCAGATTTTCTTTAAATTGGTATCTGGAAACAGGAACATTTTGCATTTTATTCCAGATCCAACCGGACACATACCTCCACACAAAAAATTCTGAAACTAGAGGTAAAACTGAATAAAATCCTTAGAATTAAAATTGTGTACACATATGTACCATATGTACCTAAATAGAATTTAAACGCCTGAGAGATTCCTAAATAAATGCTTTTGTCATGATCCTAAGGCTAATTTGCAGGAAAAGCTGTTGATGATGAGAGAGCATAACATGCACTAGAAGCTTCTAGAAGCAAAGTCCCAGAGGAGAGCTTCCTAGCCTTGCCAGAGAAATGAGCTCGTCTGGCTTTGGGCTGTGCAAAAGGCACACTCACAGGATCCACATGTGTGGACTAAAAAAAACTGCTGGTGTGGTGGGAAGAAATTACAGCCTAAATAAATTAAGTATTTAGAAGAAAGGTTTTGTCACTCTCTCTCTTTTTTTTTTTTTTTTTTTTTTTTAAGTGGTAAAGCCTTAATTCCTGGACTAGCACTAGGAAACCAGAAAGGTTTAAATAACATTGTGCTATTTGGAATCTGCTTTGGAAAAAAAAAGTGCAAGTAACATTAAATAAATACTTTAGAAGACTAAAATCCATCAATGCCTAAAAGCTTTTCTGGATTGAACTGTCTTATAACTGAGTTTCAACAACAACATAGAGCTGACGAGGTCTTCTCAGAAGTTTTGTGGAAGTTTTTTTCCAGTTATGTTCTCCAGGTATTTTCTGTGTCTTTGAACCATTTTCTCCCCTCAAGTCCTAGGAGTCTAGCAGAAACATTAAATTTCCTGAGGTTTTCTTATCTGTGGGAACACACACTGACTCTCCCCAGGGACTATGCTAGAGGCACCCAGCTCTCTCTCTGAATATTCCTATTAGTGCAGTGGCTCAATTAAAGTATTTCAAAAATATGTCCAGTGCCAGTTCTGTTCCTAATAAAAAATCCAGCATCCTCTTTTCAGTGGAACTAGATCAATTTACCCCAAATTGGCATCTGCCCCAGTTTTCAGAACATCAGAAATAGAAATGAGTTCATGTCAGAAGTCACAGAAAAATGGCTCTGCTTAATATAGTAAGAGTTTGTTAAAGTTTCTGGCCTTTTTGCAGCATTTTCCATCTTCCAGTTTCCCAGTGTTTAGGCATGGCTTTACTGAGAAGCTCTCTAGAATAAGATGTGGCATGGAAGTGATTTGCTATGACTTCTTACACAAGCAAAGCACCCAGCGCTGGTGGAATTACCCCAATAAAATCTGGCCCAGGGCAGTTTATTTGTTTCCAAGATGTGATACAATTTTCACTGGCAGAGAAAATTGTTAGCATCCCCAGTCTCATTAAAGTGATGCTGGAGTCTGTCTATACCAGCAAAGTCTTTCCAGGGACCTGACCTCCCCTGAGTCTTCACTCCCTGGGCATATTTAAGGTTATATTCTACCTCCAGTTACTCCTAGAAAAGCATGTTGTGTCTGCTCTGGAGCTCCCCATTTGGCCTTTCAAGTGGGTCATCCTCAAAGAGAAAGTCAGGATATTGCTTCAGTCGAGGAGGAGGAGGAGGAATCTCAAGGAACAAGGCTCAACAGCATCTTGGCTGACTTAGTTGAAGCATCATGGAAAAACATCTCTCTGGAAGAAGCGTTGGTTTGAAAGGGAATTATGTTGTTAATGTTGAGTGATGTAGCAAGCAGCCTTGCAACTGTTAATTATTACAATTAATTGACTGTGCCGTCAGCACTAGTAAGGTATTGACTAGGAAACAGCATGAGAGTACCCAGCACTGCACAAAGAGATAGCAAAAAATAACTCTTCTGGGGATAGATCTGTTTTGTGAAGTGCAAGAGAGAAACAAGACAATATCCTGGGTAAAAATGAAGCATGGAAGCACAGATTTCAGTCCTGACAGGCACAGACAGCTTCTTGCTTCAGTGAAGCACCATGGCACTAATGTAGGCAGAAGAGTGGTTTGTGCCTTGGACTATTGGAGGGAAAACACCTGCAGGGTGTTCTGCTGGCTCAAGTCATCAGGAGCCAGAGATGTCTGAAGGAATACCCATAACCAGCCAAGGGAGCTAAAACTTCCCCAGGGCCCATGAGTCACAAAAGCTGGAGGGGAGTAAAGACCTTTAAGGTGTTTTGTCCAGGCTTATTTTACATTTGCCAAGTGATGAGCAGGTTATTGCACCGACTAACAAATTTCACAACCCAGGAGATTTCTTGCAGCTAATCTCAGATTTTCACCTTCCTCTTCCTTTTAAGTTATCATCCCATAAATCCCAGCTCCTCTTCCACAACTGCTCTCCTTATCATGAACATTTTTCAAGCATGGTTTTATATTTTCCCCCAGCCCCACACAAACAGCAGGTGAAGGAGTGAGGTCAGTGCCCAAGTCCAAAGCACTGCACCAGGTGTGGTGAAGAGATGCAGAAGATATTCCATGTCAGACAGGGTGGACTCAGGGCTGAAGGCACCTCATTAGATGTACCTTTTTTATGAGTAAAAAACTATGGGATGTAGAGCAGAAATGGAGAGATGAGGAGATGAAGATTGGGAAAGTGCAGAGGACCGAGCAAGGGGAATTCTATGTGTTCACTACCCTAATAAACTGCCTCACCAGGGAGAGAAGATGGAGAAAACCTTAAACCCAACTTGGATTACCCTGCTAAGTCTTTTGGCCTAGAGCCCTCTTCACACCTTCCAACCCAGAGCTTCCCCTGGTCCTCCTCTCATTTTCCATCCCCATGGCACCTTGCCACAGGCCCCTTTTCCCCTCAGATTTGCAGTTCCTCTATTGCCTTAAGCTCCTCCTTCATCTGCCTGCCCAGAAGTGCCCAGCTGCTTCCTACTCTTAAGCTTACTGAATAGATGAAATGTGAGCTGGGTAAGAAATTTTATTTTAGTTTACAAGCTATCTCAGTTATTGCCTTTTGGGGACAATATAAGCAACTATGAGAATTTAAAGGGACAGTAAAACAAAAGCATTCTTATTGGTAGGATCCAGGGGTAGAATAAATTTATGGGAATGATTAGGTATGAATCAATTCTGTCCACTTCTGTGAAGTTACAAAACTTTGTAACTCTTCTGTTACAGAACTTTCCCAATGATTAAGTCCTTTTTGTAAGAAAATAACCTCACTAGCTTCAGCTATGCTCCTTGTCAGCACTTCAAAGAGCACAGGTCTCCTAGACCTGCCAAACAGAAGATGCTCTTCTTCATCTACACTGGGTGGAAGAGTAAGTTTGATATTCATCACACACACACTCCCCATGTCCATATTGATACATTTATACCACAAACTGTGGGGAGGTTTATTCCCCATAATGGGTAAGTGGATTGAAAGAAAGAAAAAGCCTTTCTGTGAGAAAAGGTGGGGCTGAAATTTTGAGGATGGTGAAGTGACTGTCCTCATTTGGTCTCATTTTACAAGAGCTCTCATTCAGCGTGCTGGATTTCAGAAAAGCACAGTAAATGGAGGGAAAGCAAAAGTAATCCAAATATGCAAAAACACAGACCCAATCAAATCATACGTCAAGTTCCATTATCTAAATAGAGATAAATAAAATTCTGCATCAAACAATGTAAGCCTCTTTAATCTGATGTATTTGAATTATTAGAAAATGGGTCTTTTATATTCAATCTATAGAGAAGAACATAGAAATATTAATTTAATTGTTTTTATAAATCGGAAAAGGCAAAAATATGCTTAAAAGTAGCATAGCTTTCACACTTAGCTTTCATCTTGAAGGACATGCATTTAAAACTCAGCCAGAACAGACATTTATAAATAATCACCCCTTTCTTTACTTATGGAGATTAATTTAAGAGAATTCAGGCACTCTGTATTTGCATTTGAGATGTGCTCAGGAGAGACCAGACTTCCCCAGCCAGGAGAATATTATAGAGTTGGAGATCATTACCTAGCAGCCTGCTTGCAGAGCTCCCTGTCACCCTGGCTACCCAGCCTGTTCCCTTCAGGCAGGAGACAACTCACATTCCAGGAGATTTAAGTAAGATTAAATCCTCTCAAAAACCCTGCTATGTCAGCACTCCTGGTAAAACTGTCTTTACATTCTTCTTTCAAACAACCCTTGGAGCAAAACATAGGTTAATGGATTTATTCAGGAGACCTCTTGATGATTTAGAAGCAGCTTTCATGTTCACCCCTCCCCTAGGCACTGTGCTCCTGTAATGAGGATTCACTGCTCTGCTCCTGTGCCACCGTGCTCCTCTAGCCGAGCTTTGCTGCAGGCAAGAGTCTGAGCGTTCAAACTGCACCTGCCCCACACCTCCGCACCCCGCAGAGACAGGAGGTGCAGGGCAGAGGGAGAGCTCAGGTTCCCCAGCCCGTGGTCAGGTCTCTGGGATGTTTGCTAAGCCCAGCCTGCCTCTGGAGCGGCTGCAGCCACAGCTTCCCTTCTCCAAGGAAACGTGGCTGCTTGCTCTGCGCTTGTGGTTCTGCATTTCTCTGCTCTCTGCTAGGATTTCCAGCATTAAAGGATTGGTGAGACCCCCTCGCTTCTGGGAGCAGTGATGGGACTGATCAAAGAAGCAGCTGGGAGAGGGTTAGAGGTGCCTATCTGGTGCCTTGTGCCCGCAGCACAAAAAGCAGATTAGCTGCAGAGCCACAAAGCAGCGGACACCCTCCTGTTTGCTGTGGAGCCCCTGGGGACAGCAGTCACTGTTGATTAGCTGAACTGGATAAATTTATTTAATTTCTAAGTTGTTTTTTCTTGGTTTGTTTCAAAAGTCCAGGTTGAAGACTCTGGGCCTGACACTTCCTTCCTCCCCACATGGGTGGCAGATTTGCTACTTGGCAGGCAACCTAGGAGACTCATGCAGACATTTTAAATGATGACATCTATATATGTGAGGAAAAAAACCTGACAGATGCAAAGGAATGATAAAGGAGAGAAGCACATGAGCTAACGATGGCCATTCATTTTAAAGTTGTAACACAGTACTTACTAAGAGCTTATGTTTTTGCTTTTTATTCTGATAGGAGAGTGGACACATTTAGAATTCATGAATGCCAGCAGCATTCCTTCTGTGGGAAGGTTGGTTGCAGCACACTCTGTGCTGTCCCCTCCTAGTCTTTTATAGCAAAAATTATCTGTGAAAGGCAACTCTATTCCACTGACTTGAGAACAGACTTATTTCTCATATTTTTCTGGCAACAGTATATATAAAGGAAATACAGTATAACTATTATAAAGAAAACAATCCCTGTGGAAAGTTTGTGCCATGGCTATGACCTTGGAGGACACATACAGTCTGTTTTTGGAAAAGACTGGAAAACTCACAGCTCCAAAACTTTCCATAAACAGTTTATAGATGAAAAAGAAATAAACAAACCCGAACGAATGAAAATCAGGTTATCAGGTTATTTTCAAAACAGATGTGTTACAGGCTGTTAAAGAAAAGCAACCAGGGAACACAGATGTGCAAAACTACATACTTATTATCCTGCATATACTGTAGTACATGGAAAATCATGATCTGCTGGCATCTGCAAGAATTATCTTCAAACTCTAAGGAACAAATGAAAATTGCAAGACGTTGCAGATATTTAGGACACCTCAGGAGCCTGTGAAAAAATGCTCTGCATTGAACTGTCAGCCAGCACAATTATGTTATGCCAAACATTCATATTAAAGGCTTCTTACATACCATTTTGTACATGGTTTTCAAATTCGTGCTTAATGGAAGAACTCAAACGAAACAAAACATCCTGATCACATAAAGTTTCCACTTTTGGTGATTATCTGCACTCAAAAGCCAGAAGGTGGTTCAAATAAAATCAGATGGAGGATAGGGAAATGAATATATGTGCATGCATATGGGCATTCCCACATTGTGACATGTATGTGTCATGGAGATCAAAACTGAAAACAGGAGACATTTAACAGATGCTTATATCACCAGATGCCTGTGTTAAAGAAATAAAAGTAGGTTTTTTGTTTTGTTCTGGGTTTTTTTTTTACATTAAAGACAACATCTGGCCTTCAAATTATATATATGAAGTTTGTACTGTCATCTACAGGAATCCAGTAAAACATCAAATTACCTAGTCTTAAAATTAAGACTACCTATCATCAAATGTATCTGATCACCAAAAGGTTACATTACTGAGTCCTTACTGGGCATCTGTAACAGACAGACACAAAACATGAATATGTTGTATTGACATGTATCTCTCTTACCAAAGAACATTGGTTATTTAAAGCAATTGAAACAGTAACTAGAAGCTACATAGAAGGCCAAGTAAATTTGATTAAAACTCAAGGTAGTTGCCGATGCCAGCATGTCCAACAGCTTCATGGTATAAGCTGGGCTGGTTTCAGCACTCAATTCATTAACACAGGAGAAAAGCCAGAAACTAAGGGAAATGCTGACCATCTGCTCAATCCAGATGCAGCAGAACACATTTCTTACCTCCAAAGCTACCATCGACAAACTGAGATAAGATCAATTTAATCATCTCACTATAGATCTAAGAGATTCTTTGGCATTGAAAGTAAAACTGGACTACATTCGAGTTGAAAGAAAACTTTGCTGTTTTTCTCACCTTTAGCCTCTCTCTCAGTATAAACCAATTCTAAATAAGAGATAACTAGATATGGCAAATATTATCGAAACAAATGCGTGCACACGAGCACCCAACTTGCTCAACAAAATCCCAGTTCCTCTGCTGCATGTTCTGAACGTGCCTAATTGATGTAACCGGCAATGAGGTTTACTAGCAGCTTTTAAACCCCTAGAAAGTCACACTGTGCATACATATGATATCCTTGCAATACCAGACCCATTTCAAAACACGAGCTGAAGTCCCAGCGCCTGAAAATGAAATTAGGCAGGAAAACGCCTTACCTTGAAATTATGAACCTTCTCGTATTTTGGAACATGTTCATTTTCCTTCAGAGTTGCTCTTCGGACGAGCGACGTCAACTGCGAATAAGCAAAGAGTTTAAGAGGTTGCCAGATAGTCACAGACGCCTTGCGAGCGCCCAGTTTCATGCCCAAGGCTGCGAGCAGCAGATCGCGCTGCCGGCCCTCGTGTCCGGCGCGGTGCCCCGCGCTGCCGCGGGCTCGCTGCGCTGCCCAGGGCTCCCCGGCCGGCATGCTGCCGCGCCCGCCGCCTCACACTCGGACCATGCCGCAGCCTAGGCGCCCATGGGCGGCACGGGCTCG
>VZTB01003277.1:339229-403646 GCA_013397245.1 Thryothorus ludovicianus | reverse complement strand
CACAGCCCGGCTCCGCACGGCCCGACCCTTCCCGGCACGGCCCGGCCCCGGGAGAGGCGCCCGCAGCGTGAGCCGCGCACCGGTGCGCTCCTGCGGTGCCGCGGGCGGCAGGGCAGCCACCAGCAGCCCCAGGGGACACGGCGGAAAGCGGCTCTCCCCGATCCCCCCCGTCTGACACGGCCTGTGCACCAGCAGGTGCGGCCAGGAGCGGCTAAATGTGACCGCTGATGGGCAACACTCTCACCTTAAAATTACGTTTTTCAGTGCTTTTCGTGTGGAAACACGCTCATCAATCTCACATCTTATAGGGATGTAAACACAAATGTTACCCCAAGTTCATCGCACGCTCCATCCAGCAAAGACCTGAACCCCGAACTGCTGGTGACGCCTGTCCTTAGGAATTTACACATCCTAACAGGAGGTGAATGACCACAGTCTCTCCCACTGGACCGAAACCTGACGTTTGGACGGATGCAACTGACGATGAAATGCGCACAGGGCGGTCTGGCCCTGGCCAGCCCGCACACAAACTATTTCACACAACCATTAAAGCGATTTAAACTGCCACAGGAGCCAGAATCGGGGGGCTCGCAAAGGAGCAGGGCAGACAGGCTATGCCATATCCACCAGGGCAGCCCAGCTCCGGCGGCTCCCTCAGGCTGGGCACCGACAGCCGGGAGGGCTCACCACGATGGCCACTCTGCCCCTTGCTCCCCAAGCATGTGCGAACAGTCTTTGCCAGAGAGAGCGAAACCGGAGCCTAGATCTGACTACAGCCAGGCTTTACACCGCGGGGTGACCACCCTCCTGAGATGCAGGGTGCCCGGGGACCTTTCCCTGCCTTGCCTGCCTGTGCAGACAGCCGCCCGCAGCCCTGCCTCCCTCCCCCTGCGCAGCCTGCCGCACTGCAACCGCTCTCCCTGCTGCAGCGGAGGTATTTTTATCTCTCCTGAGTCAGAAACCAACGACAAGCACAGTTTGTCACAAGCTTCTGGGTGGAATTGGTATGTGCTTTGCAGCTGGATCACAGTGTTCCAGCTTAGCTCAGTCCTGCCAGTACAGCTGAGAATAGTGCTCACCGGGAGCCTCTCTTCTGTTCTCTTGTGTGGCCACCTGTACATTCCTGACAGGTTTTAAAAATCTACCGGGTTTCAGCATAGGGTCATGGTGCAGAGATTAAGATCAAGGCTGGTGCTTCACTAAACACTCATCTGCAGTACAACTAATAATTGAAACACTAGCTGCAGATTATACAGGAAGATGCTGTCAGGCATTACTGGGGTCTGACCCAGTTCCTGCTTTCAATACAGGCAGGAGGCTGCTTGATCCATCCTATCAAGAAATACTTTTCCAAGGACTACCCCAATCTGCCTGTCTTGCTTTTAACCACTCCTTTCTGCTGCAGGTGAATGCTCCTCTGGCATTTTTCTGTCCATCCTTGTAAGTGTATTAACATGGCAATGGGAGATGAAGAGAACTGAGATGACGAGTAAGAGATGACAGAAAATTGACCACTTCATCTACATGAAGTGTGAAAATAGCATGGACTCAGGGGAGGAGGAAGCAGACAGGCTTTCAAGCTCATCCCATCCCCTTTCCTTTTTCCTTTCCTTTCCTTTCCTTTCCTTTCCTTTCCTTTCCTTTCCTTTCATTTCCTTTCCCCTAAAGTCATTTCATAGTTTAATTCCCAAGAGCTACATCAGGTAAAAGTCCTCATGGAATAAGGTGGACCTACACCTGCCCCAGAGGAGTCATCCTCTCCAAACAACTTTGAGTGACAACAGGCTCAGGAAGTAAGCCACAAATTCTAAAAACATGTCATTACAAAATTCCTCTTACCTTTTAAAATGAAAAGATGCATTACCAAAGCTTCATATTGGAAATAAACTCTTTAAAAATGAAATTTGCTGGAAATAAATAATGCAGTGATTTTCAACAATAAATTCACTATCAGAATCAACTCTTACTATTTTCTGTAATTCCACTAAAGAAGCAATGTAAAGCACGCTGAATTTCCCTTTCAATTGCTAGTAGAGCACATATCTGGTTTTTGGCATATTTGCTCCTTAATTGTCAGCTTCCCTTTTCCCAGTTCTGAAGAACTGAGTTATTTTCAATGACACTTTGGAGTCATGCTAGTAGAAACAGATCTCTGGATCCTGGAAAATTAAATCTAAGAATGCCAATAAAAAGGTAAGCAAAACTACCCAACAGGGAAAGGTCCCATCTCATGGTTGTCATTACGAAAACGCGTTACAATCTGGAAAGTAGTTATACAATTATGAATTTTAATTTTAACACTGCTTTTTGTTACAATACTCTAACAGAGACTGCTTATTGGTTTCACATAAATCAGCTTCCCATTGTTCAATGCAAAGCATTTTCTGCTGTTTACAAATAAAGGCGTACTGGGCTCACCACCTGCCCTTACAGCCATTTGCCCAGGCTGCATGCTCTGCAGTAGTGTACATCAGAAACAGATTGAAAGAAAGTTAAAGCCGTAAAGCTAGCAACTGAAAAATTAAAATTTACACAACTGCTCTCACATGACACAATGTGTATGCTCATTCTTCTGCCATTGCCTAACTTTGGGTGTTTGGTTTTGCAAGTAACGCTTTCCTTTACACAGACCAAATCCTTTCTTTTGAAAACCATACTGAAGAATGAAATTTCTGTTGTACACACCTTCCTGACAACAGTTTGGGTCATCAGGCAGGTCCAGATCTTTAACTTTTTAGTATGTGAGATAATGAAGTAAGAGAGAACAAGCCACTGTCCTCAGGCAGCTCTAGTCACTGCAGAGATGAGCCATCCCTGAGAGCAAACAAGTGAAGTCAGGGACTTGGGGCTTAACTCAAATCCTGCAGGAAGCAATCCACTCCTAAGAGCCTCTCCTGCCCCAGGCTCTGTGCTGTCTCTATTGCCTGTAGCCTGCAGGTCCTGCTCCTCTTCTTACACCTTTGGCTGGCTTTTGATCCAATGCCTCCTCTCCACCAGTGGCTCCTGCACTCCCACCCACTCCTCTCCAGAGCCCTTTCATTTTCCAACAAATTATCTTTATAACTTGCTCTGCCTGAAGATGCTGCCTGAAGATACAGTCTGCAAAAAAGGTAAAAATCTGAAGAGGAAAGTAATTTCCCTTCCATTTTACTATTTTACTAAGTCTTAATTTTACTCTTTTTTTTTTTTTTTTAGTAATTGTATGTGACAGACATTTGCAATCATAATTGCATGTGCAGGGAGCAATATGTTGTGCAGATTCCACGAGGAAGGAAACTGCAAGGCTGTCATTCTTAAATTTAATTTCAAGATGTGATTTCACAGGACTGAGGTGAACTGAAAATGGAATGACTGGAAGCAACAGCTGAGCAACTTCTCAGCAGAGCATGTAACCAGAGCAGCCTCAGTCCTGTACATTTTAGTGATTTAAACACTAAAAAGCCAAACCCAGCAACACAACAGCCTTTAAACCACGACATCTGTTTAGAGGTTCTACATCGTACGTATGGACTGAAGGGAAAAAAAAAAGGAAAAAAAGACTGTAATGTGCTATTTCTAATGTTCCCATTTGTTATAAAACCTCAGCTGTAAGGGTGGTTCAGTCTAGGTCCTACTGGGACTCCACTTTCCTTCCTTGTCCCTGGAGCAGGAGAAACAGCTGCTCTCTGGAGCACTATTTGCTCTCAGTGTTAGCTGGATAATGTATGCGTATTTTCTGGTACTAATCTCCCAATCAGTAAGTCTTATTATGAAGCCTTCACAGAATTGATTTAAAAGTCATCCACGGCTTGCAGTAAATTCCAATTAGTCACTCTCTGAAAGACACATTATGTAAGTTTAATCCAGCCACACAGTTCAGTCGACATCGTACAAATTATCTTTCTAAAAAGGGAAATCAGTGCATTCCCATTTGTTGAGTAATAAAGTGAAATTACTTCAGGAAAAAAAAAAACCCAAAACCAAACCCAAACCAAAATAGAAAAATTCAAGTCAGGTTAAGAGCACAGGTCCTAGAATAACCAGATTAGAATTGATCAGTTGATCCTGAAGCCCATGTGCATTTCCAGTACAATGGAATGTTTAGTTATCTGAGCACCTGGCTCCACTCTCAAACACAATATCATGTTTTCTGCAGAATGCATGTGTAGTACACTGCAGGCTTTTCATCCTCAAATGGTATTTTCATGTTGTTATGACTAAATATGCCTTTATGGTTTCAGAATTTATTATATATAATATGATCCCTTCCCTGTATTTTAATAATAACCAGCAGTTATATTGCAGGCATTTTTAAAAAACATCAAAGATGATGCCCTATTGTACATGCATCAAGAAACAAGACATTTGATTTGCTATGCAGTAAGCCACTGTACATTTTGCAGTATTCTCTTTCACTGTATAGCTAACTTAGCCAAATGCGTATGTTCAGAAAATCCTTGCTTGTATGAACACTTTATGAGCACATTTTATGGCCTCAGTACATGATTTTCAAAAGCTAATCAGTCAGATTGTGAAACTGAGCCCGATTTCCTCAATGCTGCTCTTAGTGGAAGTTTGTTCCAAGCTAAATATAACTTTTCCCAGTCATATCTTTCATAGGATTGTTCTGAAGGGGAAAGAAGAGCCCAAAATTTTACTTTTTACATAAAAGCAGCGAGAATCTGCTTTCAGTGAACTTTCTTCACTTGTAGAATGCTAATGCCAGGCCTAACCTCTGCCCAGATGGTGTGAGCAGAGGGTAGGAATGCTATGAAAAGAAAGTTCAGCCTGAAAGATGACACCCGAGAAGGTGGGTGGGAAGGAGCATCACACAATCTCAGCCTCCAGGGACTTCCCTTGCAGCCATTGCAAGCCAGCCACGTTTACCTGGCACATGGGCACCTTCAGGCTCCCACAGTGCTCAAGCAGAATGGAATCCTCAGGCAACACAGAGCCCTGCTTTCAATTACCCACAGGGGAGTTGGGTTTAAACCACGGTTAAATGATGAAATCTTACTCCTGAGAAAAGTTCTGGGTTTTGTAACAAAATTTTCCAAATGGACTGACTTCTAATTAAATCAGACCTTCCCCACCCCCTCCAGTGAAATACTTTTGGCAAAATCTAAAGAAATGGCTATTTATATTTTCCACAAAAGCGTGTATGATTTCCATAGCTGGTAATGAACATTTTTATATCTAGAATTCTAAAAGAAGGTTTAAAAAAAATGTTTAATTGAAAATCTAATTAAACAAATTCAGCCAAAATGTTGGCACAACTTAAAGTAAGGCTGTTTATTAAAATAAAAAAATAAAATAAAAATCAAATCCAAAGTTTAAATTATGGAAAAAATGTTGCCTGATATTGCTGCTAGAAATTACTGCATTATAAGTGAGTTCCTTCAGCACTGTATTGTGCAATATAATTAAAGTGTATTGGCATTATTTGGGAAGATTGTATGTTCCCAGTGGTGTGCTTGCTATGCAGAAAATACCCATAAAAAAGCAGAGAGATCTTAAGGGAGGGCAACAGAAGTTTTTCTGTAGCTTTACTCCTAAAACCCACTGGTCACTGCAGCTGATTGGGATCTGGGTTTATTTTGTTCTGACAGGTGCTAGATTTGCTCCTGGCTGTTACTGATATGGGCCTTTGGAATGACAATTCTGAACTGTGCACCAGCAAAAACCACCCATGTGACAATTCCTCTCTTTCAGTTACTGGCAAGGCAAAACCAATGAATGTTTACTCTTCTGGATAGTGGCACAAAAGCAAGGCACTTTTCAGTGGCAAATACAACCTATTATTTTTCTTGGAAAAGGGGGATGTATTTTGGTATGCAACTATGGATCTAGACATGGCAAAAATAAAATTTTCTCAGTACCTTCAGCAAGAAGTTCTGCTTTTGATCTGGTTCTGGAGGACTTTGCTAATACCCAGTGACTTAGCTTTCAGAGAGATCAGCAACAGGCCCACCATGTACAGGTAACTCCAGGGGTTTCCTCCACACTCCATGGTACAAATCCCACTGCATGTGGGCACGTGGTAGGGGTGTGCACAGGTAGGGGTGTGATGTTGCAGTCAGTAATGGTGCTCACTGGATTTTCTGAGCTACAAGTTCCTTTATACAGTATAAATAGTGATTCACATCCTCAAAGAGTGGCATTGTGGATGAAGAAGTGCAGTCCTGCCCTCAACCCAGGACAAGCAGGAGCCACACAGCTCTTCCCTGAAGACACCAGTGTGAGTGTCCCCATGGCCCCAGCTCTGTTAAAATAACCCACTGCTCCAGCCCTTCCCCTAAAGACAGAGACTACCAGAGGCAGGATGTGACTGCTTGACAAAAGGAGGGCTGCCACCCATCTGTGTGATAAGGAGGCAGGAGATGCCAATCAAACACCACGATAAAAGCTAGTTTTGGTTTATGCTATCTTCCTCCCCTCCTGCCAGGAGCCTAGGCCATAGAGGTGGTTTGCTAAACAGTGAGTTAAAGCACATGCCTCGGTCAGGTACTCCTCTCCCTGGACAAGGCAGGAGCAGAGAAACTGGGAGGACTACTCACATAGTTGAAGTTAATTATTACACCATGACATTGCTAAACTGGAGCTGGAGAGATCTGTCTTGCAGCTACAAGGCCTTCAGGAAGAGGAGCTGATGGAACAAGGAGCTCTGCCTAGGGGAGCAACCCTCACCCTGGTCAGCCACACAGAGATTGTTCCTCAGCAGCTTCTCCATCTTGCTCTCATTGAGTCAGCAATTCCTATTTCAGCTGAGAGCACTGCACTTTCTTCCCATCCCTTTGTCTGGGACCTGT
The DNA here is from genome assembly GCA_013397245.1 of Thryothorus ludovicianus. Taxonomy (NCBI): domain Eukaryota; kingdom Metazoa; phylum Chordata; class Aves; order Passeriformes; family Certhiidae; genus Thryothorus; species Thryothorus ludovicianus. The sequence goes on along the minus strand of VZTB01003277.1, from coordinate 396,858 downwards.
CTCCCTGCTGGTCTGCAGAGAGCTGTGCTGCTGTGGCTCCACTGACATTCACTGCAGTGAAGGGTCACTCCAGCAAAAGCCTCTTGACTCATGACATGTCAAAGCAGACTGTACTCCAAAAAGACCTGAAAAGTAATTTATAAATGCCATGCGCTCTATAGAAGTGACAGCAGTTAAAATGGGATGCAAATTGGCAGCAACATGAATGCTCCTCTTTTGGCACATGCTCTTTATTACTGATATACTAAATTAAAGTTTTGTAAGAGAAAACAGGCTCTTAAGACTAATTGTTTGAAACCACAAGGGACTGGTGGTTTCATTCCTCATTTGACCCATACTATTATAAGAATTTCCTCAAATAAAAGAAAAGATAAAAATAAAAGAGATGTTTAACCATATCCTTTGATGAGGAAATAAATGTTACATTTCCTTTATAACAGTCACTTAAGAATCTTATAGATAAAAGCAGTTTCTACAATCAACCTCTGTTATCTTTTTGTGTATACACTTAGAGATAATGAAAATTGCGTAATCCACAAGGTCGTCCTCTTCATATATTTATTAGGTGGTTTTAAATTTTTTTCCTTGTGGAATAGGAGTTTTGGCTACTGGTATAACATAGGAAAATGGTATGGAAATTGCTTTTTATGTCTCATCAATATTTTCTTTCCTGATACTTAATACTCATTTCACTTTAGCCTTGACTGGCAGTCTAATGCATCTAATATTAGCCTTTTTCTGTTCTAAATGGTAATTCAATTTAGACTAATTCAATGTATGTTATAATTGAAAACCGCAGCTCATTAATTTCTAAACACTCTTTGTATTTCAGGCTACACCTGCTCCTTTGGCACAGTCTCTATTTTGAATCCATCCACTTCTTCCTGAATAAGCTGTGTTGCTATGGTACATGTGCTGTCACAGTTTCTTTCTTAATCATACTTTCAGTCCATATTCATACTTATTTAGCATAAATAAGAGCAAGAATGCAAAGTCTCCTAATCCTTCCTGAATTTCCATTTGATTTGAACCGATGAGTCAAGGTGAAAACAATGTTTAACCTGAAGGAATACTGGAGCTGTCAAATGTTGCTATATGCAATGTGCTTGCAAAATTTATAACGGTGAAAACCTGCTTCTGGACCACCTCACTGCAGAAAAATTAAACACTGGGGTAACACCCAGTGCTCCCCAACACTCCTGAGGGACCCTGATCACCAGTTTTGTAGGGCCATGTGTATCCATGGGTAGAGCTGCACCAGTGGGTCAGGGTCTGTTCATTTTATACAGTGCAATTAGGCACACTTGGAGAATCAGATGGGCTGATCATCCTTCAAATGAGTCTCATGTGGACTCCCACTTCCCTGCATAAATCTCTATTTAAATCAAGACTGCTTTGAAACCTGCAATGAATGAAACCAGAGTGGAATTGAAGTGGAATTAGTCTGCTCCCCAAGTCACATTATCAATCATTAACAAATTATCAGTTTATTTCCACCCATAAAGTCTTCTAATCCCTGATCACATTCTCAGAAAAGGCTCATTTCACTTCTGTTGACCAGTGTTCCAATTTTCTCCTCTCTCCTTTTACACATATGGTTCATCTTTCCTATTTATTCCCTCTAAGTTTCCTAATTAACATTTTAAAATGCTTCTGTCAGGAAAATTTTTCCTATAAGGGCAGTAAACATCCCATTTCCCTACAGAAAGCTATGACTGTTAAAAATTCCTGAGACAGGCACTCAAGAAATCATCTTCTCAAATGGTCAAACACAGCATCTTTGAAATTAAATAACCACTTGATTTGAAAATGGAATGATTTTGAATGATTCAAAATGGGGCTGGAAGTGTAACTCCCCATCATAAATCTTGGCTATACAGAATATTTACCTTTCAAGGGAGAAGCACTGGCATGTGGACACATCACACAACCTCTGTTACACAGGAGACACTCTGGAGGTTTTTATTTTTTCCCTATAGCAAATCTGTGGTTTCTTACAACATGATGTTTAGCTGATGTCTATTTTCAGTTGAAATACACTAGTCCCAGATCCCTGTTTACACCTGGGATTTCAGATGTGTGTGGTCTTTGGTCAATAGCTTTTGAGTACAGGTCAAATCAAAGCTAAAAGACTGAGTTTAGGGTTTATTTGCATTACTTAAACTCAGTGGAAATGAACAAAATGTTAAACCAGCACAACTTGTTCTATCTTAGCATGCTTTTCATCTTGCCTTCCAGGGCCATTTTTCATTTGTACTGCCACCATCAACTAGCACTTTAAAAATGACACTGCTTATAAGATTTCTAGCACTGAAGTTGAGTGAATTTTCAACAATAAAAACAGCCCAAGAGAATTAACCCATCAGGTCCTTAAAAAACTGTCCAGTAAGCTCTCAGCACGATCAGCTGACTGAGCAGTGAGTCTGCCTTGGGAACTGCAGTGTGGCAGAGGTGACTGGAAGCTCCCAGGCACCAGCTGTGACCAGCACAAGCAAGGATTTGGATGGAAGCTGGAGGGAATGAGAAGCTGTCACTTGAGAGACTGAGCACTTGAAATGCTGAGAAACATAACACAGGATACTTTCTGCAATTTTTGTGTATTTGCATTAAACATCCTGCTGCTCTAATCATCATCCAATTCACAGAAACGCCTGAATGCAACTGTAATTCACTATCATATTAACTTTGGGAAGTTAATATTAAATTGCTTTTCCAGCAATGTAAAACCATCAGAAATCTTCTACCAATAAACTACTTGACACATGATATAAAGCATAGAGCTTTTAAAATGTTTCACCATTACATGCAAAATGGAAATTGGGAACAGAAGCTTTTCATATTTTCACAGAATTCCTCCAATCCCCTCACTGCTTGCCTCTAAGTGCTACTAATCTAATTCACAAATTGGAAAACATGAAAAAAATTATTAAATCACATACACATATGACTAAGGCTTAATAGAGGACATTATGCTCTATGATATTAGCTCTAAGGTTCCTTAGGCAACTTATTTCTAACTACTTAAACTCTAAGAAAATGTAATAATAATCCCCACTACACAGCAATATAATCGACATGCATTATAATATGTACTTCACTATGAGAATCATCCTTTACTAATTTTGGAAATTGTATGGAAGTTGATACTGAGGAATATCAATACTAACATGATGACGATTAGAGCACCAACTGAGAACCACAATTTTCAGTGTGGTGATTCTTACCTTACTGAAATATTAGGACTGTAGGAACACTAAATGCCAGAAGCAACACTGCTTCTAACTGCTGATGCCATGAAGAAGAAAGGTTAAATATGGAAAAGTTTAATGTTCTAGAAGTTAATGATCAAAGGAAGACTTTGCAAAACTGTCAAGAGTTGCTGTCTTTGCTGATGACAAGTGTGACAGGTTTGAAATAATAGGAGCAAGTAGTTTGTTGAGCTTAGTAATAAAACTGCTCTCCTTACTTTGTTCAGTCAGAAAACATTCAGCTAGAGACTAAAATTAAGCATGAGAAGCTTTAGCTGAAAATATCTTTTTTCTTGTGAAAGATTAAAAAGAAAGAAACAAGGACCAGAACAGATCAGTTTCTGTGGCATTAAAGGAAAAATCTTTATCTTTTCTTTCACAGTCTAAAACTTGTTTTAGGCATACCTAACTACTTCTCTTTCTGCTACCACCTCTAAAGCAAGCATTTCACTCACCACGGGTCTTGAGTATTTGGTAAACACTTATGAATGGGCAATTATTAAGTGGAGCAGATGTGCCTGCCTATCAGGGCATTCTCTTTACTGGATGGGGGAGACACATCAGACCACCATAGCTCCACATCCTTTCCATCTCTGTACAGAAGCCAAAAGACATGTATTTGTACCTGGAAGCACGTAAACAGTGACCAATGTAAAATGCTTTCCCTGCTCCCATCTAGACACACATGGAACAAACAGTAAGGAGAGAAAGGAGTTTATCTGAATAAAGGGAGAAATCACTGGAGAAAATCCCTGTTAGACTCCTAGCACAGGTTTGAACTGGCTACACAGAGCTGCAGAAGCCATAAAATGTAAGACATTTCAGATATCAGTTCACAACCAAAGGTGTTACCAACTGCACTGCCCCAGCTTCTCCTTGAGCCTCTCACGTTCCACGAGTGACCAGACCTGACCCTGCCCAGTTTATGAGACTGGACACAATCGTAGCCCAAGGTGATTATCACCAGCTATACAGTGTCACGTTATAAAGTTTAAGTGAGGTAAGAAACTTGTAAATAACAAAATTATCCTTTTATAGGGCTTTTAATTCAACAGTCCAGTCTGTTTCCTGTAGAAGTGATTAGTAATAGAAAATAATTAGGAGATGCCAGATGGGAGGAGGAGTTAAAAAAAAAAAAGACTCTGAACTCACACGGCTAAGGAATGAGAACAACAAACGAGGGAGCTGCCAGCTAGCAACCCAGTAGAGTCCCTCACCATGCAGAAAGACCTTTGCACAAGCAATAAATCAGAACCACACACCTGCTTTAGAGGCTGCTCTGAGAGAGAGCCACCTTTTGCCTTCTGTGGCCACTGCATGGATTATTCAGTTGTGAGAAGATATTAAAAAGTCAAGGGTAGCTACAAGGGTTTTTTAGAAACAGGGGGAAAGAAGATTGTCATTTACTTATATGTGTCTGTGTGGCTTCCCCACTGCACCTCTAGGTGGCCTTTTTGGGAGCCTCAGGTGTAAGGCCCAAAGGGAAGGTCAGCAGCAGCCTCCTACAGCACGCTAGGACTGATGTCACGACAGCTCTGCATTGCTCACCTGGATGTGAGCTGGACCTCTATATTTCTATGTCCCAACTACTAAGGTCTGATAGGGTGGGAAAACTCATTCTCACCCTGAAGAGTGCCCAAAGAAAGCCATCCTCTTTGGCTGTTCAAGAGCAAAGGGAGAGTCCTCCCTCCCTCCGTCCCCGTGTGTCTTCTCATACTAGCCTAGCCCTGTTAGAGAAAAAGGAAATTTCTGCCAGTACATGTAAGAGAGGCTAGGGCTATATAATACTTTTTGAAGTAAATTTTTACTTTTAAAAATGTGGCCAGATCCAAACTACCAAGTGTTAGAAACCCTGAAAAGAACTGAGGTGAGGGCTTCACACTGACTGACCTTACAACACTGAGAAACACAGGAAAAGAGTAACAGTTTATTCACTGCTAATGGTTTCATTTTATCAGTAACAACACAAGCATTATACTTTAGAATTAATTGCACAGCAACTGTACTGCTTTACAGCCTTTTTAACAGTTCTGCACACTATTCATTTTACAAAGGCTCAATCAGGCACAGGGCATACGCTGAGGGTAATTACTCACCACATTTCTGCTGAGGGTCTGATGTGTGAGTCTGAAAGACTGGCCCCACTTGATTTCACATGGCAACTGCCTGTCTCAGTATAATTTGACACCAAACTTTCTGAAGACTGTATCTTTGTGTACACATCTCACATGTCAGATCATAAAAGACCCACTTATTTAGCTGAAAAAGCAGAAAATAACTTGAAAGGTCATCTCAGCAAGCAGTGAAGTGAGTTGTACTCACAACAAAAGGCTGCAGCAGGATGCTGATCATCAGCTGTATTTACCTTCAGAACCAGGAACACCTCTACAGGAGTAGCATGGCAATGGGAGGTGCATCTCTGAAATGCAGGCTGACCCAAGGCACTCCTCCCTGCCTTATCTGTGCAGCCTTATCTGTTCTGACCCTTGTAATACTGGCTCAGCAACATGCAATGGGGTGACCAACACGAGCACACAGCTTCTGCTTCCCGTTAACCCCCCACATTATGGTGTAAGCATTACATGAATGTGCTCTGGAGGTGCAGACACACACAGGCAGGCAGTCCTGAGGGGCTCACTAGGATCAACCAGGAGCCCATTTGCAACCTGCAGGAATTAACTGGGCATGGCTGAGCACGAACCAGACACCAACAGAAGAAAGAATTTGCCCTGGGAGAAACAGAACTGTAGAACAGTGTTTAACACTGGAGGTCCAATTAGAGACCCTTAAAAAACAAGTTTCGCTTCATAATTTATCTTTTATAAGCATGAGATACTGATAAGAGTAAACTAGATACTCTGTGTGTGACCTGAGGTTTAAATTAGCAAAGTGCATGCTTCATTTGGAAGCTCTGAATCTTAAAACAAAATCAGTTTATATGAGGTTTTCTAAGTGAATCAATTTTACTGCCATAATGAACACACACAAGTAAGGGCTTGGGTTACTTGAGATTATAAGTAGAAAAAGCACTCTGCAGTTTGGAGAAAAGAATTTTCTTTGTGCTGATGTCTGTACACTGGGCAATACGTGCACTTAGCTCTCCTTTCCTGGGTATTAATAAACACAGGGTTAAGTTAAAATCATATATGCTTGCAAAAAAGCATCGTAACCTTTTGCAGTCTTACTTTGGACTGTACATGCCATGTAAAGCACCATACATGACACTGGTTCCCCACCAACATAAGTGCAAATGCACAGAAAGGAAAGATGAGGAAGACTGAGGCTGGGGCAATCTCTTCTGAGCACGATGTTGCTGAAATGCTGGAGCAGCTACCTAAAAAGTAGGCTTGTCTTTCATCCTGCTAAGAACTTTCTCGGAATTGACAAAATTGTCTGTGCTTTGAAGTCTCTGCTGAAAGATGGGCTAAACCCAGAAGAAATAAATAGAAGTTTCTGCCTTCCACTGAGTTATGTTTTATTTATAAATTACATTAAAGTTACAGAGTGATTGTCATGGACACCCGCGCAGGGACTGGAAAGGAACATTTGTGAGAAAAGAGTCGACAATCTCCTCAAGTTAACCCATGGGATTCTTCAGTGCTCAGTATCCTGCATCTTTAAATGTACTTTAAGGTAAACATTCATTAGTTGCACTTCTAAAAACATTATTGCTTCATCATTACCCTACAGCTATGGCTTGTTTAGATGTTGTGTACATTATACACCCATCTTTTAAATTAATCCAAGTAAATGGAAATACTTCAAACAACCTGCAGTATGAAGATTGCTTCGCCTCTCAAAGCACACTTTGCTCCCTGATTATTAAGACTAGGTCTTTTTTTTAGCCCCTATCTGTCACAGAATTGGCATTACTGGGCATTACTGGCAAACAGTGCCATTCAAAGCTGTCTTCCTCTATCACAGATCTCAATAAAGGTGCCTGTACTTCTGTGACAGCTACTCAGCTTCCTCAGCTACAGCTTCTCATGTGCTGCCACTGAAGATAAAAGAAGCCATGGTGATGGAAAGGCTTAAGCAGATTTTACTAACAGATTTGACTGAGAGCAAAAGTAGAAAAGTAGTAGTGTTACTAGTGAAAATATAAGTGTGAGTTTAATGTTGGAAAGTAAGACTGGTCCCTCTGCAAACACCTGAAAGTATCATCCTTGATTTTGTATATGGAGTCCGCTACAAATTCATTAGAAATGTACACTGATCATTTAACTTTGTGATCTGGATTATCTTTGGAGGCAGGTGTAAAAAGCATGTTCCTTACTAAAATTATACAGATTCATATTTTCAGATCTCCTTGCACAGAGTTGCAGAAAATCTGCCTTCTTCACTAGAGAGGAAAAAATGGTATCACCCACTAAGGTAATTGAAAATAGAAAAAGAAGATTGCTCTTGTTGGGTGACTGCTGCCACAAACCTTCTTTCAATTCTTTCCATCTACAGGAATTGAATGGAATGTAGTACAGACTAGAACGGGTCCTTAATTGATTTGCAGTCACTGAAGTTTCTTGAAGAAATAGCACATATCACTGAAGTAAACATGAATAGATGTGATTCAATTGCTATCCTAACATTTACCCCAGCATTTCATTTTGAAAGACAGGATAACTCACAACTAATGATTTCATTTTTTCATAACAAATATTAAGTCTTGAATCAATCACTCATACAACTTCTTACACATTATACATATTATAAAGAAATCAAAAAAAAAGTCAAAATGAGAAAACTGTTTTGCAGGGCTTTAAAGAAGGACTTTGATATATGTTTCTAGATATTTACTAATTTTTGAGAGCTACCATTTTTGTAAGGTGTTTAAGTGAATCAAGTATCTGCTCTAAGACTATAATTGTCTTTGAGAGTAGAGAATGTCCAGAGACCCATCAGTATTCAAAGCACAGGAGGAATACTAAATCTTATGATACTGGGATTATTTCCACTTCCACGTTAGGTCATACAGATTGAATCTACATGGGAAACCCTCTTTTAAATTATTCTTAGCCCTCTCTTAACACACAGACCACAACAGAGTTCTGAACAATTCGCAGACTGTTTTGGGAGCCAGCATCACCTTTTTAGTGCAACAGCTAAAATGTCTATTTGGGACATTTGAACAGGACAAGCACTCTCCTGTTTTCAGTCTCTCCTCTTTCAGTTATCTCTTGACTATTTACTAATTCCTTCATAGGTTATGAAAAGCATTAAATCATTAACCAGGAATTTTAACTTTTAATGTATACTTGTACATAGTATGCCATCATATTCTTTCTCATAATCAGTGAGGCACATGCTGTGCAGTGGATTATATTCTCATGCTTTTCCCATTATAAATTGCATCTTAAATCACACAATATGATCTCTTGCACGATTCAGGAGCATTGCAATTTGTATCTTACAATCCCTATCTAATGATTGCTTAAGTTTTGACTTTTCATCTCTTACAGTCTTTAAATCTTTCCCTTTTACTAGGGCTCATTTTTAATAGATTGCAAATGAAACATGTCACCTAACACATACTGAATTCTTCTACCATACATTAATTACAGAAGAGATCAGGGAACAAATAAAGTATTACAAGTGCCTGCTAGGAGGCACCTAACACAAAATGCAGCATTTCCTGCTACTGCCCCACACCAAACTGAAGACTGGGTGAGTGCCCTTTAATATTTCATTCTCAAGCTTGGGGTGTATTCTGTAGCTGCCCAGTTTCCATGGCAGAAAGTGAGACTCCATTCCCACCAGCTGTTCCACAGGCTCTGACTGTGTTTTTGTGTCCCTGCTTTCCTCCTTTGGAAGGACTTATATTCCATACACCACCCACACACAACGATTGGACAACAGTCACAGGCACAAAATTTAGATTCATATCTAAACAGCCCCAGAGTCTGCAAATCTGGGAACATATTTTGGCTCAGGATGATCATGTTAAGGACCCAGGCTTCTTTCTCTCGTTATGGAGGAAGGAGCATACAGTGCTGGGAGAAGCTGTGTGACTACATTACAAAACTGATAAAGATGCATAAATTGCCAAATGCTGCACACACTGAAATTTTCATCCTCATCATGGGGCTAATGGGCACACAGATCTTGCTGCTTGGATCATATGACAATTTTTTTCGTGTTGAACTCTGAACAATTTTCTTTGGTTCGTTGCAATTCATTCTCTTCATATTGGACAACAGGAATCAACCTGCCATCCCTGCCACCAAAAAGAAAGATAAACTACTTTACCTATTTATAAACAGCTGCTTGTTCCAAATGCTGAGGTTGCTAGTGGGATCAAGTGTTGGTCTTGGGGCTGAATGCCTCACTCTCCTTGGAGATTTGCTGGGTGAAGTGACACGCAGGAAAATCTGTGCCATCTCCCCACTGAAACCCTGAGAGGTGCAAAGACAGCCAAGATGCCACCTCTGTGCCACTCCACAGTGAGAATGGCCACACTGTACTGTCCCCATGAAGCCACGGATAGCAATCCCAACGGGACAATGACTCAAAAAGCAAACTGAAATCTCCACATTTAATTATCCTGTGAGATCTGTCTGCCTCAGTGTGTTCACATCAATATAGTTCCAGGACAAAATAAAGACTATTAAAACCTGGGCTTCAGGACTGAAAACACCACTAACTGTTGAACTGTTATGTGTCTGAAACCCCTTTAGTCACTTGTAAGTTCCAGAAGAAGAGAGTGGGATGCTGAGATTACATGTCCAACTGTCTAAAGTTTTTTAAAATAAAATTTCAATTTTTGAGAAATGCTCAATAGTCCTTGAACTATTTAATGAAAAATGTTTCAAAACAGTATGTATACCTTGTTGGTGAGTGACATAACACAATGTAATCCATGGAAAAAACTGCCTTCTTCAACACTAATCATTGAAATCCTTTTACTATGAACACTTTCATCAATATAAAACATGTAACATAACAGAGTTCTACTGTCACTTGAAAGTTTCTAAATGCAGGAGGAGTTAATTTTACCAAAGAAATCCAAAGTGGTGACTTCCAGAAGACTTAGAGCTAAGATTTTTACCCAGACTTTGCATTATAATAAACTGTCTGAGATAATATGCAAAAAAAATCCTTTTGAAACAGCATGCTGGAAGCAGCGGCTGTCAGGAACTGTAAGTGATAACTCACCCCTCTGCTACTGGTACCTAACAGGCAAGAAATTGGATATTAAATGTGGTCAGCTAGCTTCAATATCCCAGCAGTATTTCTTTTGTCAAAATGATCTGATAACAGTGAAGATTCATACTTTAAGCTAAGTTGGGTGCTTCATCTCTCAAGAAATTCAGTGCAGAATGACAGATTCTGCTGAAGGAGGATTTGAAGGACCAAAGCTATGAGCCTCTCTCTCTGTGGACTCTGTATGGAGCTTAGTTTCACTGTAATAATCATGTATGTTAGAAATTGTCAGTCAGACCTTTCCTCCACATCCACAAAAGCTAAAAATCACATATTTCTGATTGGAAAGAGAAAAGATCCCAACTAAGGTTAGCATTTTTTCTACGCACTATAAGCATATTAGATAATCCTAATGCATATCATACTGAAGTCTGTGAAATAAGGAAACATATCAGACTATTATACATGCATTTACACCTACAGGTGTGTAAAAATAACTTTAAAAAGACATTCATTTGTCAGATTTTCAATAAACAAAGCATTTCATTTCACACAATGGAATTTACATTATGATTTCCTTTTATGTTTAGTCTCTGAAATACAAATGAAATTTCAGGCAGCTGTTTTGTCTGCCCAGTACATTCCCAACCTCCTTTAATATTTTTATGTTCATTGGTTCTAAGATTTCTTTCTTCCCTTTTCTTTTATAATCCAGGATGCAATTACTTCTCAGCTGATACTGCAACTCTCTGAAGAGAGCAATCCCTCTCTGTAAGCCTGGCTGAGGCCAAAAATAGCTCTGTCAGCTTCTGACAGGCTGAACTTAGCCAAGTGAAGTGTTTTAACATTTTATCAACTTAATGAACAGTCTTATTTATAATGTGGACAACTTTACTGTCATTATATGCGGACTGCTGAATAGATTATGGAATGCATTTGTTTGGGGAAAGCTGAATATATTAAGAAATAAAATGCAATTGTCTTATATACTGTAAACAATTTTAATATTAAATATTCATGCCCATTTGAAATAAAGAGGTGGCTTAATGGTAACATCATAACTATAAAGACACCTGAAGAATCACAATGACAAATAACTAACCTCCAAATCATGAAAATTTGCAATATGCAAAAATTACCACTACAAAACTCTATAACCAATTTAAATATTACTGTTACTGTAACACTGGAAATAACTATGTAGACTAAATAGCTGCAGAGATCTTTAGTACTTATAGTAGAGTGGAAATGTTAAAAGTACAAAATAAAAAGTCTAACAGAAAAAAAAAAAGCATGGGTTAACAATTGCTTACCCTCTTTTCTGCTACCTCATCCTCTCCTGTAGACTCTTTGCCATCATGTTCATCTCTCAGGGTTGGCATATGCTTTTTGTGTGCTGGCTCTCTGTTTAAAGTTGTATATCCTATGTGTTCATAAATTGGATTAATTGTCATCTTGGAAATGTATTCAGCTGCCTTCGTTTCAATATAAAGAGTAATCAATCCATCTGTCACCAGGTCATGGATGGACTCAAAACGTTTCTCCCCAACAAAGTGTTTTCCATCGTAGTACAGTCTGAAGTTTCTGGTTTGACTTCCAAATCTGCCTCAATGAAATGGGAAAGTTGTTTTTTTTAAAGAACAGTAAGCAGAATAAATAAGAGTAAGCAAGCCTTTGCAAACAATTAAAAACACTTTATCACTTTAAGCTGTGACTACGCTCTGTGTCTGGTCCGGCCGAGCTGGGGAACTACTACTTAGCACAGATAGGAAGGAGAGATCAACAACTGCAGATAGACAGCCAAAACAGTTACTGTCCCAGAAGGAGCTGTTTGTTCTTGTATTCTTTTAGCCTCTCCATTATCTATGGAAAAACTGAAAAATTACTTCACACTCTTTATGGCTTTTTTTAGTGTTTCACTACTTTATCACTGCAGTCAATTTGCTTGGCTCTGATATGAAGCATTCTCATAACAGAGTCCTCTATTCCAGCCGATCAATCCCGAGCTTGATGCCGTCCCGGACCTCTGCTCCCCTGCCTGCTTGCAGGAAGAGGCCATTCAAGGTTCAGCTGAGCTCAGTGCCAACAATTACACTGAAGCAGGGCTGCTGCCAGAACCGGAGCAGCACAGGACAAAATGGCACAAGGGCAAGCATTCTTTATTCCTGGCCCAAGGCCCAGGACTAACTCTCCAAGCTTTGTACAAAAGTCCTTCTGTGCTATGCTTGTTAAGTCCCAAGCTTCAAGCAAATCTTTGTAATATACAGGATATATAACACGAAAGCTATCCAACACCAGCCATTCTGCATCAGGATGGAACAGCATTTTGATACGGGCTCTTAGCAACCGTAAGAATGCTGAATTTACCAGAACAGTAGCATATTTTTAAAAATTGCACTTAGAATCTGCAACCATTTTCTGCCTCAAAGCAGTCTAAACATGTGAAAACACACCAGTGTTTGCAGTTGGCAATATTTCCTGCAGAGAAGATGGAAGCAAGAAGCTGCTTTCATAGCTCACTCCAGTGCTGTTCCTTGGTCAGACAGCAGTGAGGCTATTGGCTCCCCTTATGAGGTCAGATGTGCCAAATAAGTATTAAGAACTAAATGTGAAAGGATGGATTGGTTTCACTTTACAGTCAAATGCTTCATTTGAGATGTTAAGGAACACAGTAAATAATTATACTTTGCTGAAGTGGCTCCTCTTCTCAGCAGGGCCTTGCCAAACAGGGGAAAACATAATTTTAGACCTTGCCTCAGGTGAAATATTGCATTCTTGCAAATATAGACAAAAAATACCAATGCTGGAATTTGTATTTTTTTCTCTGTTCTACATCAAAATGCCAAACCTTCCCATCACCCTAACAATAGTCTGCAAGTGACTGCAACTTCTGAAGTTATTTCTACATAACACACAAACGTAAATGGAATTTGCACCCTGCTCAGGAAGGAAAGAGGACACAATGTGTAGGAACTATGTGGGCATCTTCCTGCAGATTCACTGGTACTTCCATGAATATTTTTATGCCACGCAAACTAAAAGTTCACTGACTCAAATGCGAGAAATTACAAAATGACAGAAAGAAATACATTTTTACCCAACACTAATTTCATCACAAGATGCTGTTCTGAGTGAATACAAGTCATTCAAAAAGCAGAAAGATAATGTCCTGAGTTATAGCAGAAGGGGTAGATGTATTCAGACTTACTCTTCAGGGCACCTTTATACTCAACACAGTGTGTAGCAAACAAGCTTTGACCATGATGTCCTCTTTATACACCCTTGACTGTCAGAGAAGCCCACACGAGCCAAGAGTGCTCAGCACTTTGCAGTGCCAAAGTGAGCAGCAACCTTCACTGTCACAGTGGGAATAGTGCACATTGAGCACGTACAAGCACCTTGATGGTTCTCACTTCACTGGGAGAACCAAGTTTGAAGGTGAAGAATAGGCCTTAAATTACATTAGAATTACTTATATTAAGAGATGCAGGTGAACTGCTGCTCTAATCAGTAACATCTGCTCTGACTACTTAAAGCAGAGTTTTAAGCAAACTAGAAGTCACTTATTGCTCTTAGTTTTCTGGAAGAAAAAGTATTACACTAATTTTATCAAGAGAGGGTAAGGCACAGAAAAGCATCACAAGGCCTATTACTAAGTACAGTGTCCTGATTTTAGCAACATCCCTCAAAAGTCTCAAACCAGTCTTGTCAGGTTCTGAAGTCTTGTTCTGAAGAACAAGATGACCAAATGCAGAAAACAAACAGAACTTCTTAAAAGATTAGTTGTCTTTCCTGCAGGGTCAGAAGGTGCTCCCTCCTACCCCGGGTATGTTTCCCTGAGCAGCCCCTATGCTGTAGATCTGTTCAGACTGCTGCTCAGGAAGTGTCTCATTGGAGACACTATAGGGAATAGAGTTTCCAAGAGATGAATGGTTTGTCTTTATCTAATTTCCCATTTGTTCCAAATCAATTTTTTTCTCTATTCTTTTCTAATTGGATATGTTGTGGAGAAAGGTACTGTTTTTCAAATAAAATCCTGCTAGTAACAATGACATAAACCCCCAAAATCTCCACAGATCAATGAAACATCAATCTTTTACAGAGACTGTACTGTCAATAATGTGTCTCAGAATCCTGTTTTATATCTTTCAAACTCATTTAAAATTTTTCCTGACCACACAATAACACTATTTTTGTCAAATTACAATATAAAAGCAAACATACATGTTCAATTGAAAATTATCAATAAAGATTTAATCTTCATTCTTCAGTCTTACTAAAAACTATGGTTTAAATTTTTCCATTAGCAAGACTATTTCCTTGTTTACTTTCTGTAACATTCCTGCAGCCTAGTTAATTATACATCATCGTGGCAACAAAGTAGAGCCAAGATTTGATATTTCAACTTCCTGATGCTCTCCTCCAAAAGGCGAGTACTAGTACCAGCTGTTTTTTGTTTAATAAGTAAAAAGTGGGACACAGATAAAGTATGTTCTCTTTTGGTTTATACAGGGGAACATTAGATGCTTTTCCAAGAAAAAGAATTAGACCTCTGACATGTCAAACAGTCTCATTGTGTCCACTGTGCATTTGTTTGCAAGCAGCAGGACTACAGATGAAAGACTTTTTTTATTCCAAGTTGTCTGAAAAGCAATCACTGTCTAGTTCCTTTGGTTGCCAGAGTAGATAACGTGGGAAAATGTATTAAACAGTAGAGCAAACGTGGCTGGTAATAAAGGAAAATAAAGGACTGAGGGCTTGAATTGGGTATCATACCATGAGAGACAGGCCTCAGAATCAGCCACCTACCTGTAGGTAGCATTCAGTAAAGAAACAAAAGGAAGAAGTGAAGGATTAAGAGCACAGAAACACTCTCTGAGACAATGAATTTTATAGTCCACATGCAGAATTGTACAGCAGCTATTCACCACTTTCACAGGCTATTTTATGATGAGAAGAATTCCTAGACACAGGTATTGTTTAGAATGCATAGCTGCAACCAAATGACAAATTAATATCCCTCAGGACTACTCTTGTCCTCCTTAGTTTCAAGCAACTTCATATACTGAACTGGGAAAACTAATGTCTGAGCCTAAAGGTCACTTAACTTAATCTTCCCTTGGAGAAAGAGTCTTAATGTGCTTTGCAGCCAGAAGGCAGAAGTCTTTCTTAAAATAAGATGCCAGAATTTCAGTTCTATCTTCTGAAAACTCTCAACCAACACTTATGACTAGAGTCTTGACACTCCATAAAAAGCCACAGGAATATAAGGAATCCTGCAATCACGAATGTCTCTTAAACATGCTGTGTTCTTGGGAGTGAAAACAAATTATTCCACAGATTCTCTTTTGGCCCATTTCCTTGTCAAAGAAAGACAAGCCTTGCTTGCAGCCAAAACCTCTTCTACACAATTACCCCTGAAGGTCTCCAGCTCCTGAGAGCAGCTAATTTTTTTTTTTTAATATTCATTGGCAACAACATTTCTGATGATAGCCAGAGAACTGCAGAACTTGCCAACTTCCCAGAATACCTACCTGACAAATAACATCATTTTCAAAACCTGAGCAGTATTTTGCAAGAACACTCTATGTGTAAATGAAATTAAATGCCTTAGGGGTTGATACAAACAGAGGCAAAAAATCCTTGCTGATATGGCCAGGAAGGGTAGCAGAGTACAGTCACTATGGATAGTTTACCAGAGCCATTTGGAAGGGCAGTACTGGCTAGCTGACTGTTGCTTGATGAATATTAATTTAGTGTAAAGTTATCTCTAAAACCTGGTAACATCCATGCTGAATGCATGATACTTGAGTCCAGCATGGAAAAAGTATGGCATCCTTCAAAAGAGAAAACAGATCTTAGACCTTCTACTGCGACGTGTCTGTCTCCTGCCAACGCAGACACAACCTTTGACTCCCCTCTGTCTAACCTGGATCAAACAAAAAAGTTCAGAGCTTGTCCAGTATTACTCGTAACAGCTTCCCAGCAGTGCCTCTCAACTGAGGCTGAAGACATCACTGCCCAAACTTCCTTGTCCAAGATGGAAAACAATACTGCATAAACTGTGTGCCCACAGCAGGCAGTGAGGACCAGGGCAGGGGCACTTCCCTGTGGGTCATAACCACTGTCAGGGACAAACCAACTGCTCTAGGGCATCAGCAGTAGGCAACAGCTGCTGAAAACAATGAAGAAAAAGTGTTACCAGCCCTTAGTACCTGTAATAGAGCATTTCACAAATAAATCTAACAAAATTAGAAAAGAGTTCCTTTGCTTCAATATATTATTCTACCATTGACAACTGATTTTTACCATCTTAAAATTTAGAAAAAATGTCAGCTGATTAAGTACTAGATATGCTATTAATATGCAGTGAGACCACTTAATATTTAAGGTAAATGCTACTGTCCTTGATCAGTGGTAAGCATTTGAAAAATCTATTTGGTTTGAACAGATGCATTACCTCTTCTTAGTACTGTTCTTGCATGCTTTATTCCATTTAACCCTATATAAATTGCTGGAATTGGTTTGATGATTGAATCAGAATCAATACCAATGTTTTGGGCAATGTATTACTGCCTTTTCTACCTGATCAAAGTTCCACACTTCCTGGAAACAGACTCGCTGTGGCATTTGAATTCCACATGCACATGGTGGGGTATTAAAAGCCTGATATCTTCTCTTTATATAAGAGCAGTGTTTGGAGACCTATGCCAGCTTGCCTATATAAAGATCATCTGGAAATGTTACTAGCAGGAATGCTACTAACTTTCATAGTTTCCTAATACATAAATAAAGTTAACCAAAATTTTCAAAGAAATGTTCTTCACGAGTTAATTTTACCATGTGACTTTGTGCTACAGAGAGCTTTCACATAACTTTAAAATAGAACTGTATTTCAGTTCATCTAAATTAAGGTATCAACACTACCACTGTCTGCTCAGCAAACTTCAAAATGTGCATGTACATTTTACTCTATGTAAAACATTTTCATTTTGGGTCATATATGATAGTTTTTCTGATATATTTTGAAAAAAAACATCAGAAATGTAGCAGGAATTCCACTGCCATTGTGTACTATGGAGAGAAAACTGCCACAGCATAATGCTCACACATGTTCATTTTTGTTTCACTTAGAGCAGCTTTTCCTACAAGGGTTTAAGTTCATAGAGACAAAGAATGGTTGGAAAGGCATCTTTAAAGGTCTTCCAGTACAATTGGTCCCCCTGCAATAAGCAGGGACACCTTAACCTAGACCAGGATGCTCAGAGTCCCGTCCAGTGAATTTTTTCAGGGATGGAACATCTGCTACTTCTCTGGGCAACATGTTCCAGTGTTTCACCACCCTCATAATAAAAAAATTTATTTTGTATCTACTCTAAATCAACCCTCTTTTAGTTTAAAAGTTACTCATGACTGTCATGTTTCTCTTTTGCTTCTATAGACTTTGTCACACTAAAAGCAACTTGCTCTTAATTTATCCTACTAAAACAATATGGATATTTTAATTCATTATATCAAGGAAACCAGAGTGGAAAACATCAAGTGAAAACCCAAAGAAATGTTCTTACTGTAAAATAGCTTTGCTAGTCCAGAAAGGGTTTTTGGAGAACAGAGTGGAGCAACATTGTTTTTGCTGTTGTTCCTGTTTGTTTGGTTTTTTTTCTAAGATACATGACAGGCTATTGTTCAGGGTCTCAAGAAAAACCCAAATTCACTTAGATTAGATTCTTAGAAAAAAAAACACTACAGTAAGATTTCTGTTCCAGAGAGATTTTGTCAAATCTGATTTGCCTTAAGCCACTGTGAATTCAATTCTTACAACACAGGCTTACTCAACTTACTTAAAGGTATTACAGAATTTGCTATTCACTTAACTTTTTTTCTCAGTGTATTCTACATCTAATCTTCTCGTACTCACTTGTCACTTCTTTGCAAACAGTGAGATTCACCACTATACTCCTGCATCCTGCTCTCTAAATGGTTTTCCCTCAAAGCTGCATTCCTTAACAGTAAACAAGCATAGTAACATAAAATGAAATTGCTCCTGTATACGTAACATGCAGTGTTAGAATTCTTGGGGACACTAATAATTCCTCAATGAAGATTAATAGCTTTTTTACTATTCTATTCTGTTTTTCTAGAATACAATTTCTTCTTTCATGCAAGTGCCTCAATAAATGGGGCAGATGTCAATTTACTACTGAAACTGTTAGAGTTCATTTATTCATCTCAAGATATAAAACAAAAATATTAGCTTGATTCTCTTTCTAGCACTTATTAAATCAGGACAAACCATACTCAGCTGAGCTTCACCAAGTATAAAGGAGGGAGAAGGAAAAGGAAAACTGGGACAGATAACACTTACTGCTGTCAGTTGTTTTGGTGTTTGACTAATTAATAAATGTTTTGATGAAAACAATCATGACATTAAATAACAATGTAAGGCCATTGTGTATTATCTTGAAAACATGTCTATAAAGCACCTACAGCATCTACAGCTGATGAAGTACAGGAATAAAGATGTTTCTCTAAATATGACAATTTCTAAGTATGTATTCCAAAAATATACAAAAGAAGAGGCCAATCAGAAGGACTAACTTGAAGATAGATTTCTACCTAGCATTTTCTAAAAGCAATAGCAAAAAGGAAGCATTCCAGTAGAACTTGCAGAAGATAGAAAAGATATGTATGCTTTGACAGGAGAGAACACAATGTACTTGTACATAGAATTTAATTATCAACTGATTGCATTATGATTTGATTTTTTCAACTATTATTTCAACTCCAATAGTTCCTAGAAGCTTTGAAGCAGGCAGACATTATGCAGCATAAAACCAGCAAAGTCCAACAGAGATTCCTGCTCAGGAGCTGTGACTGTGGGTAGTTTGAGAGATGGGGTACAACTTCCAGTCAGTGTAGGCCATTTTTAAGATATCTTAGACTTTTGTACTGAACAAGTATGGTAAACAACAGAGAAGAGAAAACATCTTCTCTAATGGAGAAATGAGGCCTGCAGAACTTCATTGCCTAAAGCCAAGTCATATATGAAGCCAAGAATTGAGCCCAGACCGTCTGGGGTCCCCCATGGTAGCTCACACAAGCCCAGTGGCTCTGCTGTTCACCAGAGCACAGCAGGAACCACAGCCAGGGTGAAGGACACAAAATGAACCTGAGCCGTGTACACTGTCCAAGGCATCTCTTGGACAAATTCTCCCAAAAACGTTCACAACATGCTGAAGCAGAGAGTATTCCTCTGAGAAGTGCTGAACTTAACATGAGCAGGAGAAAGACTGCAGTAAACTGAATTGCCAGAGATAAATTAGACACTCTAGCCAAAAGAAAACAGAGCTGACAACAACAACAGATGGGAAGAGGAGGGAAGGAGAACAGGAACACAGCAAGAAGACGTGAACCATAAGGAAAAAAGCATTCTAGTCTGTGGGAGGACCTAGGTAGCCAGTTAATTACTCATTAAGGTTAGCAGCTATTTATTATTATTCTAAATACTTAAGTGAAGCCATTTCAGTAGTGCCCAGGTGCACTTACATAAGGCAGATAACAAGCAGGCACTTCAGATGTTTACTGATAGCTGAACCTTTCATGTTATTGACAAACTAACAGAGTAAATTATTTAGTGTGAAATTTTATGTAGGGAGAGGGTCAATTGTTTTTCTCGAAGCAGAAAAGCAAGCTCCAGAATTTATCACCACCTTTTCCCCTGTTTTTTTTTTTTTTTTTCCAGTCCCTTGCTACTGCAAATCACTTCATTTGAAAATCAGGTAAAAAAATACACAGAAAGATATGCAAAGTTTAGACTTTAAAATGGTCTTTTTAATTCTTTCCCACCAACTAGCATGATATCAGAATACTGTTACCATGGTAAAGTGAAGAGATGCAGTTAGCTACTGTTTTGCTGGGCTTCTTCTGACTACTTATAGATCAGCTGTAGATGCAGGATAAACTATGATCAGATTTTGATATGTTCTTAATTTGAAAAACATAATTTAGCTATTATCATGTAGAAAGCAGTTTCAAACAATTCTTCTTTCCCCAACTGCTCTCCCATTTCCCAGTATGTACAAATGAGGCTTTTCAGCAGAATGCAGATCAACAGTTTGAATTCAAGAAGCCTTTTGCTGATGTTGAACTCTACATGTGTAAGCAATCCCACAGCAATCCACACGTGTTCTGGAACAGCACTACACATGTGTCCCAAAAGATCCCACTGAAAATAAACAGCATCCAGCTACCAAATCAGTCATCCTCTGAAAGTTAAAAGGTTCATTTGCAGCACTATGCTCTAATAGCCTACCAATTAGATCTCCTTTTAAAATGCCAATGGCTAGTTTCTTAACAAAATTTAAAAATTTAGGGACTGAGAATGTATGTATGAATTTGCACAATACATGTTATTGGTTGACTAAAAGATACTAATTTCTGACATTCATTTCACCCGAAGAATTCTTTCCTGGTGCTACATAATCTTCAACATGCCCAAACCCCCAAACATAAAGAAAACATGACTCATAATCATGGCTCACATTATTACCTTTTTTTTAAAAAAAAAAGTCATGCTGCAGAACCTTATTTCAATTCATTCTCAGTATCACAACAATAGAATTTGCAGGAAGGGAAACCATGGTAACCAATTAAATGTGCTACAGCAGCTATCTGCTCAAAAGAACACGCAGTACCATCACACTTCAACGCCTACCACTAGTACACTCTCTACCCATTTCCTCTTTATCCTCATCCTTATTATTCAACAAGCTCTCCACACAAAAGGCTACATTGCAAACCATGTCTATTGTTACTGTCATTTGCTACAGGTCTTGACATTAAGCAATGTACTACTCTTTTGCCAAATTTAAAAGCAGATCTAATAGCTCCAGAAGTGATTTAGGAGTTCTCATTCTTTTAATCTATTTGGAACACTGAATTAACATTACAATATATTTTATATATTTTTATTCTAACAGACTTGCTGATATGTATAGATACAGATATATATGATAGTTTTCTCATGTTAGTAATTTTTTCAAACCTCATGGTTGCAAAATATTTTCAGTGGCATTTTGTGATTGATTAATTAATTAGTAAAGATTGGTGAATGCATCCATGATTAAGTACAGGTATTAAATATAGTAGGGTGCTGATTTGCTGCTCTCAGTTGTGTTTATGCTTCATTCTCCTCTATATGGTATCTGAGCTGACACAATTTTATGGCCTTCTTAGGCTCTGAATATCAATTTTATTTGAAGGACAGCTCTGAATAGTTAGTCAAACTTCTATACTTAAAACAACATTTAAATTATAATTTTCTTTTTCTTTAAGAACATATTTCTACCTCTGTCAAAAATTCAGAAAAATTTACTTTCTGAAAAAACATCACCATCTTCTGCTTCAAACTTAGATTTAAAAAGTAGTCTGCCTTTAAAAAAGTCATGATGCAAATTAATTGCACAATAATGGATGAAAGTAGACAAAAATAGCTCATCATAAGACGATCAAAATGCAGCTTGTTATATAAGTGGAAAGCAGATTTTACAGTAACTCAACAGCAACTTTAAAAACTAAAAAGTTACTTTAGGGTAAGAGCCACTTTCCCTACTTTACAAAGAAAAAATATTAAAAATCTTCACTTTGAACTTAATTAACTACTCCACAGCATTGCACTAAGAACAGCTGGCTGCCTTGCTTAAGCTTGCAAAAAGTATTATTTTTCCTGTCCTACATTTGGTCATTTAAGTGGTGCTAGGCTATGTCTGTAGCTGTAGCTGCTCAGGAACAAGATCTTTAGATCTATTAAAGCTTGTTCCATAAAAGCACCACAGCCTAATGCTTCACCGTGGTCAAAAACTCGTTTAGAAGGTTTAGAGAACAAAGAACTAAAACATGTGGTGCAGTTCATCTTGAACAGGATGTGCAGTCCTGGCTGGTATGGACACTGAGATTTTGGACATCAGCTACAATAGCTGGTGGAAACAAATGTAACACTGAAAGTGTTCTATGATGATTTGAGGAATTGTCTGGTTTGGGTTCCCAGGACAAACCACAAAAAGCTTGCTCTTCTCCATTTCAGAAAAGGTGACTGGAAACATTTCATTACAGAGACACCATACCTTGCCACAGGAAGGGATATGATCCTGTTTCACTAAACTGCTCCTCACGACTGGATGCACTGGGTTTTTCAGGATTCCCAGGCAGGCTGACACAAACACAGGAAGAAGACATCTGCCAGAGCTGGACGTGCTGGGCCGTCTGAATCACTGAATTGCCTGCCTCCCCAGCAGAACCACGGGCAGCTACAAGCCAGGAAACAAACCTGTCTCAGTCTCAACATCAGCTGCTCCTACCCACAGCTACCACAAGACTTTGATGTCTGGATGAACTGGGATTTCATGATGCAATCACACTCCATAGGCACTTTCCAATTTGCCCTAATCAGAATTGACAGACTGTCAAAGACTGACACATCGGACAACAGACAGTGAGAGAGATTGAGTAGATACACAGAAATATAGAGGGAACTAAGGACTTATGCCAAGAATTGTTAGTACCTTCAAGAATATAAATTTTACACAACTTTTTTCCATTTTTTTACCAAAATGTGCCTGAAAACTAATCAGAAAACAAGGATATTTCATTTTATGTTTTGTCACTATGCTAGTGCAGAATTAGAGCGCCTCTAGAGAATTGCTGTATTAACTTCATAAAATTCTTGGAATCTATTGTGTCTGGTTTTTTATGTAACAGCTGATCAAGTTTTCTTTCCTCCCACACCTTCTACGGGGTAAAACAAAGGTAAAGAGGGAAAAGCAAAAATTATTCTGAAGTGATCTTAAAGTTAACATGACTGCTTCAGAGACACAGTGGCACTTAAATCTAGTACAAAAACATCAAAGTTCATCCAGCTAGAAGAGAAAGGGTGAAATTAGAGACCCTGAACTCAATCAAAGCTTTCTGTTGAACTTGGAAAAGCTTTGCTCATACATACCATCCTACTGACAAGCTCTGTTTCTGGTCATGAAAATTACATTCTTAAATTCCTGCTGGGATTATCTAAACTGCAGATGGGGCTATCTTTGCCATCCGGCAGCATAGTGGCCTAAACACAAGCGATGCTCTCAGAAAAAGATAGAACTACATGAACTCATCATGGGAATCACAGCAAACTTCTCACAGTCAGGAAGCACAGAGACTGCAGAAAGAACCTAGTCTTTAAGAGAGGCTACAATGGCAGAAACACAGCCAGTGGGCATTTTGGCTAATGGTTATATTCTGCATTCAAAACTCCAGGGAGAGGAAAAATAAAAACGGAGCAAAATTCCCTCCAGTCAATGGAAACACAGACTCCTGCTATACCACCTAGTAGTGATAAAAAAGAAATCCTAGTGGTAAAATTGCAATGTGTGGAAGACAGAGCACCACAGTTCACAGAGTTCCACCTAAGGTATGAGAGTTAACACCCTCCTTCATACACTTTGGAGGCCAAAAGCGAGACAACAGAGCATTATCTGCTGCAGGAAGGAAAGCAGCCACCTAGACCCACTGCCCTTGATACACAAGCCATTTAGCACTGAAACACAACAAAGTGGCTGCAAGATGCTGCAGTTTCAGCTCCTGATGTGTTTTCCCAAACACTGAATTTCATCAAAATAAATCTATGATAACAACTTTGCTATCATTTGAAACCTTTTCCCAAACTGATCATTAACAACTACCCATTCTTTTCTCTATTTGGTATAAAATTGATTTTATTGTTTTCAAAGGGGTTTTCCAGTGTGAAAGAGATACCATCAAACCCAGGGAAAAAAGCCATCTTTTGACTTGCTGGACTGGAGGTGCATTTGAAAAACAACCTGTAGCAACACATGCTA
Source organism: Thryothorus ludovicianus (assembly GCA_013397245.1). NCBI lineage: Eukaryota > Metazoa > Chordata > Aves > Passeriformes > Certhiidae > Thryothorus > Thryothorus ludovicianus. The sequence goes on along the minus strand of VZTB01003277.1, from coordinate 372,593 downwards.
CAAGATGCTCCACAGATTCATTTTAGTCTACAGGCCCTGTGCCTTCTGCACCATTGGAAGCAGGGGAGGGGAGCTGTGCCTTCGAGCCAGGTGTTACAGCAAGTGATTTCTTTTTAGCTTTAGAAGAATATTGCAAGTGTAGAAAATGATGGAATGGAGTATTATTTTAATACAAAATACCACATCTACACTGTTAATGGAAGTCAGTGTAAATGTCAATAATGTTTCTCTTTGAAATCTTATTACTACAGAAGCAAATTGGCTATGAAAATATGCTCTTTTCTTCCCCTGAAAAACTAGTTCATCACAACCTATTATTTCAAGACATTATTATTTTATTTATAACCTTATTTTACCCATATAAAACTTTCAATAACTGCATCTTCTCCTTCAATGTTTTTCAACTGTCCCACTTAGATTTACAACATTGCTAATAACCACCATCTCCCCTCTGAGCACTTAGGTGCACAGCACAGGCCAAAATAACCTCCAACATCTTAAAAGTAATTAAGCTATTTAAAATTTTTTATTTGAGTTTTTTATTTATAGCTGACCCAGTTGCCAGAACTTTGCAGAATGAAGAAGTAGAACAGCAAACACTATTAACTAACAGGTGTTCAGACAAAAAAGGCCCCCTGATTTGCTGCCATCCCATGGAGAGACCAGAGAGAACGAAGTGTTCTTCAGCAAAAGCTACCTAGCCTGTACATGGCAGACTGGTCAGGGGAACTCATAAGATGCCTTTTATTTCTTGATCACCTGCTCTCCCAACATCTGCATGGGGTCACATCTGTATCATAGTGGGAGAAGGGCAAAGCCACAATTGCTGTTACCCTGATGGTGCAAACAATCAGGGTAACAAAAAGGGGCAGGGAAGGTTAAAGATACCAAATCTGTAACTAGGGTAAAAAAGTATAATGACAAAAAAAAAATAAAAGCATGGCAAAGAATTTTATGTTCTGAGGTCAGCAATACAGTAAAATCTTCTGAATATTTTATAAATTTAAAAATGAAATATTAATTACTGACCTTAATGCCAAAGTGTAGGTTCCAGGTTGCCTTTGGCTTTCACGAATGAGATAGCTTCCCTCTGCAACACTTAATAATTGGTCAGCTTCCTCCCTTGAGATCATCCCATGGAATCTAAGGAACAAAAACGGTTTTGAAACACACACCTCTTCTCTTTTAAGTCATCTTTTGGTCTTCTTTTAAAAAGCACCAGCAGTAGTAATTAAAACAGAAACTAACATAAAAAAGACTGATTTGCAGGAATCTACAGTTTACATTAATTTCCTTTTCTGCCTGTACTTGAAGTTACTTTAAATGGTTTAGAAAGGCTTCTAGGAAAGAATATCTATGAAACAAGTACATTGTTTTTAAATCTGCATCTATCAATTTAATATATAGAAATAAAGCTGTTTTCTCCTGCTGGCTTCACATGTTCTGTCCTAGTGGCATGCAATCAAACATTTTAAAGAATTCAAGGGTATTTTATGCAATCTCTGAGATTTTAGCAAGTTGCCATAATCTCTTTAATTGTTGATGTAATAACCCAGTAATACTACACATCTTTTACCAAAATAAACATAAGTAAGATCTGCTTTGTTTCTCCACACTAAATCTAACCATCTTTGCATTAGCAACCTGAAACAGAAGACAAATACAGACTGAACATATATTGCATTTGGAATCCAAAAATCTTTTCTCCTGAACAGAAACACCTTTCTGCAAAGCCAACCAGATAGAAAAAGACAAATTTGAAAGTACAAAAACGTATGTATGTTTTTCTCACTTAAAGTAGCACTCAGTGATATCCATATCCATCAGAAATTGCAGCTGCAATTTTAGGTAGACAAAAGTGATGGCACTGTAATAATGATCTGATGGTGAGACACACTGCTGTAAAACACACAGAAGAAACAGGGAGCACAGAGTAAACACTTGACACCTTTTCTGTAACTATTATTAACCAATATGTCAGGATATACCATTTTCAGAGATGTTTGTTACTTACTCTCTTCCATAATATTTGGGTCTGTTCTCTACCTAGAAGAAACAACAGAAATTGTAATATTTCATAACAAGAGAAGCGATACAACTGTCTATAATATAGTATTAAAATCAGAAATGGATAAAATGTGAAAGTGCAGGCAAAAACAATTTACAACAGAATTTCTCCTGCTATTAGAACAGGGAAACCAAAGGGAGACCTTCAGAAAGCATTGCACTTGTGAATGGCTTAAAATGGAGTGACAAAGGATGAGCCACTTGGATCATGTCATCCTCAGGACTCTGCATATACAAACTGATGGCCAGAAAGGGGAAATGAGTTTGCACTTCATGCATGTAAGTGCAGCATATTTTTGAGTGCACTAATACGGTGAAACACCAATAAAACTCCTCAATTTACAGGTTACCTTCCTTCACAGAGCTGTTGGTGCCCCTGCTGAAATAAAGCCACTACTGTACAGCCCCTCAGAGTGAGGGCAAATGGCTGAGTGAAGCACCAAGTGCCCAAGTCTTGAAGCTCTTGATTTCACTAAGCTGTGTGATCTGCAGTATCACCTGAGGGACTCCAGAAGCAGGTGTGCAGTGTTATGTGGTGCAGCTCCTCCTTGTCTGTGCTCCAGAGACCTCGTGGTGTAAATGCAGCATGCAGGGGTGCCAGGGTACAAGCTACCTGAGAAGTATTATGAAGTAATGCACCTTCATTTGTCCGGGAATCTTAGAGCCAAGTGAGGACCAGCAGACTTCACAGAAATCAGCTAATAATCTAAACCACCAGGTTATCCTTTCCTGCTAAAGTTAAGGGGGGAAACCCTTTGGGAAGTAAAAGTCAATAGCCATATAAGTTGAACTACAAAAGCATAAAACAATCCAGCTATGCTGAAACACAGAATGCCACTTTAGTTTCTTTTTTCCATCTTTTCAACAAAAAGCCTATTAATATTAGCACTCTTCTCCAGCTTTTTAGTGGAGTATAAAGATTTCAGATATCCAAAACAACACATATCCTGATGTACAGTCTAATAATAACTCTTCAACATTCCCAGTAAATAAAAAGCTATTATAATGATTCACCACTTTGGAAAAAACATTCCATCACTAGAAAGATTTATCATGTTCTAAAGTATTTCCTTTTCCTTTATAACAGCAAACAAGAGTTGACTGGTATGATAGCTTTTTTTCAAAGGGCCTGAAGAAACAGGATCATTTCAAAAAAGAAGAAAGGTCTTAGATATTTTTTGTTAAATGTAGGCTATTTCTTCAATAAGAAGATAGCAACATAAACGGAGAAAAAATGAAAGCATTTTATTGTTGTTGTTATAGAAACTTGCAACAATGCTTAACTAAAACCCTTAAGCCAAGATACTAGTTTAGGGCAGTTGTTAAAAGAAGAATCCTGTCATGAATAAGATTTTGTTGTCTGTCTAGTGAGACTTTATATTTATCTCAGTGAATTTATAAGACAGAATTAGAAAATTTATATGAGTAAAAACATTCCTTTTCAGAAATGGATTAGTAACTTGACAAGGCATCTTCAGAGAATTTGCAAATCCTAAGAAAATTTATAATATACTCTGTGCAAACATTTGAAAATGTGAATAGGCAGATGACTGGAGCAAAGCATCTGAAAAAACCTCCACAGGTCTTCCATGCATTTGTAGCTAGGCTTGCAGTAAATTTTGGTGAATGATGAGTTAAAAAGGAAAATAACCACTTCTGTTAACAAGTTTTACCAACTTGCAGTAACTTCAATATAAATGTTGATGCACAACACTTTTTGCTTGCATAAAACTCAGTGCAGCTGGAACCTCTATTCACAGAGATTTGCTGCCTGTTTATTTGTGTTTTGGGGTTTTTTTCATCACTTTTTACATTTATGATACTATTGGGGGAGGTTTGACATCTATATTGACATACATTAAGACTTCAAGAAAATTTCATCGAAACTCAGCAAGGGCCTTCTATTTCACTCACAATGACTGTGCTACATACACAGTGCAATGTGTGTGCACTGAGAAAACCACACAGACTCCCTGTAAGCCAAATTTACCATGTAAGACAGTAAACACTGTTCTCAAGCTTTCTGTAAAGCTTCTGACAGGTGTTGTTACACCAACTGTACCCCTTGCAACTCAGATAGAGTGTTTATTCTTATCCTTAACTGCACTGGAAGCAGAAGCAATGAGCAGCTTTCTTGGTCTTTTGTGTTTTCTTGGACTTCAAGAAGTTCCTGCCAGACTGTATTGTAAAAAATTAATTCTACAAATGACAGCCACAGGCACCCACATATCCTCCCTTTGCACATGAGCACTGAAAGACAAAACAGTTTAGGCCAGAAGCTTCATTAGTCTAACTTATTCAGTCTGTCACCCATGAGTTAAGGAGACAAAACCAAAATAACTGGACTTGAACTAAACTCACCTAAGAAAGGAAATACATCTTAACAAAAGGTGATAGCATGGAACCGGTCCTATTAGCTAAAGCTCACAGCTGAAAAGACAGTGTAATTATCCTTTGCAGAATTTTTTTTTCTGATTTGGCAGAATTTTTGGACCAAAGCATTGCTGAGTGTGAGTAAGGGCAGCCATAGCTGCTTCTTTACCTTTTTATCCAGCAAAGATCAGCTGAAAGCTGCCTTTAGATGTCTCAGGATTTTTATTTATGGGAAAAATTTCCTATTGCTGTTTGCTTGGCAAGGTTTTAAAAATTGCTTCTAACTTGGAAAAGAGGGGAAAAATAATGAAATATTTGTTTTCAATGTGTTTATTTGTACATCAATGTGTTTATTTGTACATTTGTACAGAGGCCACAGGTAAAAATGAAGGTCTCCCTATGACACCTTCAAGAAACACAAAGATCAACAAGATATTCACCATTGCTTAATTTATCATTTTTTCAAACTGAGGTGCGAAGGCAATGAAACCAAATTTATGAACAGACAAATCAGGCAGACTTGGCAAGAACCTTATGGAAGACATTCTTTTGGAAAAGAGCTTAGCTATCATCAAATTTGGAAAGTCATCCTGTTTAACTATCATGCAGATAAAGCCACCTTTACAAACAGCTCTAATAAGGATGTGCATTATATATGCCCATCTATTGTGTTTCTTGAACATTTTCACAATACTACACAGAGATATTGTTTAACAGGCTTGTTAACTACTACCACTGAATTAGGATAAAGCCTCCTAAAAGGACAGAAAAAGCCAGTGATTTTAATTATCCCCATACTATGTATTTTTTCATATAGTTATTTAACATTGTTCATGGAATGCTTTCATGTATCAGTCAAGGCTGCCCTAAATATGCCTAGGCATGAACACGTATATATAAGATTATATGCACAACAAATACGAATTTCATGGAGGAAATACAGTATTAATGGGACAAACAACATTATAATTTGCATGCAAGCCTCATGCAGAAGTCAAATAACCTTAGATTGTTATGGAATCATCAACTTTAATCTCATAGAGTATTAAAAGACTTGGCTCTGCTGCACCTTCACAATAAAAAATCCCAAATGAATGTTATGCTCTTTTTACTTCAGCATCTCTCCACTGATCTCTGTGTTGCTCTGATATGAAACTGGTGTAGCAGAGCAGAAACTCGAATTCTTTGTATTTGAGAAGCATTTCAAGTTAAGTAGGTCATTCTGTTGAATACATCTCTCAGTATCAGCACTTGTACAATGTGTGCCTTTGCACATGAAATAAAAGGTTGGGGTTTTTTTATGGTGTGATTTCCAATTATTCTTTAACAAGTGCTTTTTCCCCTAATCATCACTCCAGCTTTTGTCAACAAGTGGATTACAATAAGGCAAGAAGAGCAATTTGTGCACTAATACCTCACCAAATTACATATTGTTCATTCCCACTGACCTCTTTGATGTTCTCAGGACCAAAATTCTCTTCCTAGTATTTATGAATTTGTTTATACAGCTGAATAATTCAACCACTTAGGAAAAGATTCTGCTCCCCACTGACTCATGCATGGCTGCTAATAGAAACCCAGCTGAGAAAGAACAGATCACAAAGCTCAACATAAGCAGGAGAGGCTGAGACCAGAGAGAAAGGTTAACAAGTTGCTGCTTGCTGAATATATTTTCACTTCAAATCAGCTCAGCTGCATAAATTGTTCAACACTTATAACGAAAAACTGTTATTTGCATTATAAAGAACTAAAGCAGAAGTAGGAAAATGCACACTGATAATGTACTTCTTCAATTCTACCTTTATTAGATAAAAATAAGCTTCCAATAACTTTTTTTAAATAAACTAATTCTTCAATGATAAAACATGTTTTTAATATGCTCTGTTCTGCAGCTAAATACCTGACTGATTCTTTCATAGTTTTGTGTTATTTACTTCTATTCTCACTAGTTTCTAAATCTGCAGCTTTTATTTCTCAGTTTCTACAACAATGTTCATGGTGCAGACACAGGTTTACTCCACAGAGTTCAAGAAGCTATTTTAAAACACAGACTGTCTTTTTTTTTTTTGTTCACTCAGACATAGGGATAGTTTTACACTTACCTAAAGTTTGTCATACGTCAATCTTGTTTTGGAATAAATTCACAGAAGTATGACATTACAGACACTAAAGTCTTGCATTTCTTTCTCCACTGATGACAGGACTTAGCAGTGTTTCAATTGTTTGTGATACTTTTGTAAATCCCCCATTGACTGTAACAGGCTAGAGGCCACCACATACCCATAGAAAATTTTCCTTTGTAAACCAGTCCAAGTTTTTAATTTACTATCTCTATTAGAGCTAATAAAATTTTCCAATTAAACAGAATTTAAATTCAGTGAAAATGAGGATGAGAAAGTTGTAGGAGTCAGTGTGATTTGAAGAAGATTTATACAGTTTTTATATTTATATTTGGCTGGCAAGTTTCTTGTTCCATTCTAAAAAGAGTACAATCCGTATCTGATCAATAGCTTAACAATTTCCATCATCCCAGAGACAGGAAAAAATTTTAATTTTCAGATACTGAATACATATTTATGTCTCTGCTTATTTGACTGGAGTAGCTAATAGCATTCTAAGAAATACTATGAAGAAGAACTTGATATGAAATTTGCTTGTGAGTTCTTACCACATAGGAGAAAAGACCCCCAAGCCCTGCTCTGCAGTCAAATTAGCCTGGGATATAATGCCAATATATCTTACTGAATATCCCAGACTCCTTTATCAGTTTACAATTTCTCCCTGGATACAGAATACACATACTTTGTGTAGTCAAATAATTACAAAGTAATTGCAATTGTCATGTTAAGCACTGTATGATTTCCTTAACTGTGCTGGTATTTTCAATTGTGGGTTTGGTTTGTTTTTTTTTTTCATTTCTTTGTTGTTTTCTTTTAAAGAAATCAAAATATATACAGAAAAATGAAGGTGCTAATACTGTGAAAATTAAACCAATCACAAATGAGATCCTCAAAGCATCTAACTGAAAAAGAGAAAAATTTTCACCCATCACCACAGGAGTCAGGCAACTTTATGAGCATTACACTGTAAGTTTGTCACCATGGGAGTAAACAGCAGCAGGACTCAGAGATAAGGCTCAGAAAATAAAAGGCTACAGTGATTGTGTAGGCATAACGTCAGCACCTCAAGGAACAGAGTCAGAGGGCTGCCTAAAATCTCCTCAAGGTTTTACAATATGCCTGTGTACACATAACCACACACATGCTACCACCTCTGCCACAGTGAAATATTTCTGAGGAGAGGAAGGAAAAAGCAACTATCCAACAGTGCTTTACAACAATAAACACAATTCATTGGAGGCACGGAATAAAATACTTTATCCAGGTGAGCACCCTGAATCCTAAGCCTGTATAGTAATACTAAGCTTTTACAAGACTTCAGATATTTTGTATATTAATGTAATGAAAAAATGTACTATAGAGAACGTTCAAAATAGAACAGAACCTTCTTAACAATGTTGCAATGGGAATAAAAAAAACTGGAAAAACTTCAATTTTTCCACAGCTTGGGTCTTATCTTCTGAAACTGTCTTACCTTCAAATCTCCATCCAACCTCATTTGATGTACCTGAGATATCTGTACAATTTTAACCAGAGTACCTCTGCTTGGATGCTCATTAACAGTAGAAATCCTTGCCAAAACAAAACTTTTTGCTATTAATTCTTGTAAAGTTCATGTATTGTTCTTTCCTATAGCTATATCTTGCTTAAGTGCAGTAAGTTACAGGTATACCTTTTTTACAAATATCAAATTAGCAGAGGAAAACGAGTGCTTCCATTAAATGCAGTACTTCACTTCCGTTAAATCTCCATATTTTATTTTGAAAATTGATAGACTACTTTGTAGAATCATAATTGGACTTTCTAAAAAATGACAGAGAACTGCCTGTTTAATTTTTTCAGGTAATCCTCCTTGTGATCTAAATTATAAACTATTAATGTTCCTTCCAGAGAGTGCTATATCCTTCTGTATTTAATACTACGTTGAAGCAACTAACATATCTCAAAGATTAATTTTCTTTCTCCTGGCACATGATAAAAATACTCAAGTTTTATTGCAGCAATGTAATAACTTCCAGTTATTCAGTAAGAGCTGTGTTTTGTAATACTGCCTAACATTTCAGCATTATTGAAATTGATGTTTCCCAGGTTCTTCAGTGAAGCTGCAAGATGGATGTAGTTATGACCAAATCTCACTGGCACCAATGCTTGGTGTCCTGAGCACCAGAGCCCTGAGAGGTGCTGCTCTGCTGAGGGCAGCTCAGGGCACAGTGTGGGATCTGCCTAACAGCTGATCCCATGAGCAGGAGCTTCCGTGCTGATCAATGGGGCCCCATTGTCACCACTTCAGCCCATAAAATCTGTGCCTCTGCATAGTTTAGCTCCTGCTATTAATGAGTCTTAAGTGTTATGACTCAAACAACAGCACCAGGGGAGTTTTTAGTCTTCCCTCTGCTGATTTATTTCACACATCTAGCAGTGATGTCTGTACAAACAGGTGCATAGCTCCCCTGCACAGCTCTGCTCTTGCTTCTGCGAATTTCTGATGAGAAATGGTGTGTTTACATGTTATCTAAGAATCAAAAAGTAGTAAATGATTCTCAGTAAACGATGATACATAGCAAAATCCTTAAAATTCCATTTTTAGAACCAATGGATTTCTAAGTACCAGTGCCCCAAGGCTACTCACAGCACAAAGTGTCCCAGAGAGCCACTCACACTTTGGGCAGGACACAATTAAGCAGACATGGAATTACTGGACTGTATGAAATGGAACAATGATACCTACCTCACGAGTGCAGGTTATTCTTCTAGGATGGGGAGCTTCCTGTTGCAACTGATACACTGGGAGGGGGCAGAAGTTAAATTCTAATTAGTACAGAATCATTGTGTAAGTTAGGCATTTTAACTTTAAACATTGTGGTTTAAATAAAGGAGACTTTCTGCAAAGTTTAACACAAGGATATCGAGGATATAAATATTTACTAACAAGCAGTCAGAAAAAAAGAATGTTGCAAGCCAAAATGGGATATTGATTTTCCTCACAATCAATTGATCAACTAATATGGAATAACTAGGTGAGATCAGACAAGTTTCCAAGAAACAGATCAGAAAATGAATCATAATAAACACAAACTAAATTTCATTTTATGTCCTATCAGGCTGCTGTCAGCCTTTCTTCAGTAAGCAGATGGAGCCCAATCCTACTATGCTGGGCACACACCCAGTCACCTGCAATATGTGAAGACAACACAAGAATCACTCAGAACTGTGCACTATCAAACCCTCTGCCTTTGCCACTGCTCAGGAAGGACCTTTCTGAAGAAAGAGAATTATGGCCTTTGCATTTGCAGATCTAAAGACATAACAAGTTGAGCAGCAGAGTAAAATAGCTAAGGTCCCAAATTATGACCTACACTTACATTTACATCTTCCCTCCTCTTTTTTCTCTATTTTTAAAATAAGCTTCATCAAGCCAGAGCAGATCTTTGCAACCAGATTTAAATTTAATGCTCTTAGTCTGTGCAGACTTTCTCGTATATTACCAAAGAAATGAGTTTCAACTTCTATGCCAACTGGATCTGGTTTGGCAAGCTACCTTCAAAATGAGGCTGTCAACACTAAGTTAATATTTCAATAATACACTACAAATGGCAAAATGGACATTTGGAATTGTAATCTTCTAAAATTAAATTATGTTTCAATCATTAGTACGAATACCAAGGTCTCTACATTATACTATCACCTTCTTCAGATAATAATCACTTGATCCCAAGCCTTTTCCACTGGCAAATACTGTATTTATGTGCCAACCTACATGAGAATGGAGAAAATGGCAAGATGCCCAATGATCAATGAAAAATAAATTGGAAAAAAACATTCCCTTTGTTCCAAATAAAAAAAAACTTAATTGTTTTTCCTGTTGCTACTAAAATCAGTCATTTCCATGCTGGGCTGGTAATACAAAAATGATTTTTGCAAGTGATGAAGAACAGCACACTGGTATATAAAAGTGCAATTATCATTTTAGGCATAGCATGACCATTTATATTGCCAGCACATAGATTCCCTAGCTTCTGCTGTAAAAGCTGTATTTGATGGCCCTGGACCTTGTCCATATCTAATTCTGAGAACTGAAGAGCCAAGTTCAAAGGAAAAAAATAAAATGAAAGAGCAAGTTAAGATTTTTCTGAAATTCACAGAAGAGAAGACCCACAATCAGCATGCTCCACAGAAACTGGCTGAAAACTGAGAGCTATTTCCCACTTTACTTCAAGCCAGGCTGAAAAGATTTTCTGAAAGGAAATTCTTTTTCACCAATGGCAATACCTTTCTCCTCTTCTGGTAAGAAGCCCGGCAGGCTGACTTGCAAAGCTACAAACAGGATTCCTACCCCTCCTCCTCTACCTGACATATGCAATTCAAACTATTCAACACCAGCTTCATTGCTGCAATTATTGCCAGGGAAGTCAAACAAGGCATTCCTCTTCCTGAGACAGAAATTTAATCAAACCTTGGGATTCAGAGCGTATTTCTGAGCCACGGGAAGGTTCACCATGGCAGGCAAACCATGATGTTGTAGAAGAGGGGGTGCACACAAACCATACATGCAAACCACGTTGGAGAGTGGGTGCAAACATTGGCACGTGCTCAGGCTTTCAGCTTCTGCAGATCTGGTACTGGGGAGGCTCAACCTCCCTGTTACAGATTATGGCCTGGAATAAACTGAACAAGGAAGCAGTGTTCCCTGAGTTCACAGAAAATACAGAGCTGAAAAAAACCCAACTGAATCTGCTCTCCTACACTTGCTCTCTTCCTAACCATAGTTCTTACCTAGCCTTTAATTCCACATCCCTGATTAAAAAGCGTCCCACAGCAGGATGGAGACCTTTTAAAGAAACTACATTTTCTCAAGTGCTAAATCTCCTCAACCTTTAGAGAGCAAACATTTCCATAATGTGAAATGTTGCTTGAGTAAATCCCTTTATCCAGTCTGAAGACACCAAGCTGAATATATACAAAGTAATGCAAATCTAAGTCTGACATCCTTAAACTGTTAAGTTTGTGTTACACACACAAACATTCTGTTTTCAAAATCTGCTTTTCACAGAAGACTCTTCTTTCTTACTGTGGTTCCTCGAGTCTCAAAGTGTCTCACATCTTGGCTTTTCTACCTACAAGGAACTAGCATTTATATGTGAGCTACTGTGGGAAGCTACATTGCTCTTTTACATTTTTCTCATGTTCTCTTCCATGTCCCTTCTAGTCAGGGCTTAAAAAAAACTGTTTGTGATTTGTCACACCAGGCCAAACAAATGCCCTTGTTTCACTACAACAGCAAATTCCTGAAGAAAACAATTTTTTTTTAGTTTTCTTAGCTCAAGCTCAGCTCTAGTAATGCAAGGCACCAGATCACAGGAGCCCTAGAAATTTGCAAGGATACCATCTTTAAGGCATGAAAGGAGTTTATGTAATCCCTGGTCTAGGCAGACAAACCACTATGAGCAAGACCGAGCAGGAGTGGGAGAACTCACGTTAATAAGGGGCAGAGAATCTACTCCTCTAAATAATCTATATTCAGTTGTCCTTGGGACAGTTCAACTGCACCTGTCTCTAAATGTAAGTGAACCCCCTTGATGCTTCTTAAACTCACATTCTGATGATAAGAAAAAGATGTCTTTTAAACCATCCTAGTGAAACTTTTCCAGCTCTGACTTAGAAAAAAACTCCGTAACGCTGAGATACTTACAGTAAGACTTCCAAACAGGTGGTCTGTATTCATCAGTATCTGAAAGAAAACAAAAAGGTTTAATGTTGCATAGGAAACATCTTAACACAGAAAAAACCTGCAGAAGCACTTGCAGAATTAAGATAATATTGCACCTAGGTTCTAAAACTTACTTTTTACTATTGTAGAACAATTTACTAAAATTTCCCCCTTATTATATAAACTAAAAATGTGAAAAGGTTTTCTTTATCTGGCTAGAATAAAAATTATAGAAACAAATCTGGAAAATCGTAAACATGCAGATCAGAGGCCAGCATATTGCAAGGAGGAAGGAGAATGTATATTATTTTACTATGTATATATAAATTCCATTTTCAACTATGGCAGAAAGATTTTTTTAATCTCAATTTATATTCCAATATACGAGTTTCCGTGCAACTTTTCCCTGCCATTAGCTTTTTCTTCTTCTGGATAGCAATTAACAACTCTTAAAATAAAATGAAAGTACGCAAGGATGGCAAAATATTTTGGAAAAAAGAAGGGATTTTTTTTTTTTATACTGGGTACAAGCTCTTTTTGGAAGTAGCGAGTATATATTAAAAGTATCAACATATTTCTACTCCAAGATTTTAATTCTCAAACAAAATAATAAAAATAAAATCCCAATGTCTTTTGAGTTCTGTCGCCCTTATGACTTGTTTTACAATTGATCTGACATTTTGAGCTCAGGGCCATGCTGCAGACTTCGCCTGTGATCCACTGTTTTACTGCTCTCACCAGCTTCAGTTCTGATGCCACAGTCCAGCAAGGCTTTCAGCAAGATGTTGTTCTTATCTGCCTTGGAGCTGGTGAGAATTATTCCATCCTCACCCCACGCAGGGTCACAAGCTGAGCCCCCCACACAGCCAGCCTTGCTGTCTGAAACCTCTCCAGACTGCAGCGTTCATGTCTGAGCTCTGCTCATGGGAACCACCTGCTGCATCCAACAAAACGTCCATTTCCAGGTTTTATTGTAAGGTTACATAAAGATCAAGCAATCTGGAAACCTGTTGCTTGAAATCTGGCCTGAGTGGCCTTCTGACAGTCCTTAGGGACAGCAAAACTGAGCCTGAAGCTGAGATTTTGCTTTGCCTCCCCTTAGAGTAAGCAATGTCTTCTTCAGATACTTGCTGCAGTCCACCTCTCACACAGTCCTGTAAAAGATCTCTAAACTAGAGCTTAGTGGAAGGATATATTTTCCAGTTTAAGTGGCATAGACTTTGCCACTTAAAAGCTGAACACTCCCTTGTCCTGACTGCACTGTAATTTTGTTCCAATTTTTACCCCATATTTTAGCTCTATGCGTGAAGAGGGTGCAGTCCTTGAAGACCACCTTGGTGGCAGTGGGTTTTATAAATACAATTTATTATGACTTTATTAAGGCAGCACTCGGTTAAACTGCCATCCCCCTGAATATTATGAGGTTTGATCTTTGGAAGGTCCTGCAGATGCTCTACCTTGTCCTGCAGATCAGCCAGAGCACTCTGAATCTGCAAGAGACCTTAAGCAGCTCGTGCTTCACTGTGGTAGTAAAAGCAAATCAGCAGCAACAGATGCAGCCAGGGCTATTCATTCCTACTTTGATATCTTTAATTAAGGCAGTGCAAGTCGATTCATTCCAGAAGCATTGTAACATGACCCCTTAGCAATGCAATGTCACATGGAAAAGGGACAAAATTTTTAAGTAAAAATAATGGCTTTAATCCCAGAAGATAACTCCTACCCCACCACTTGAATTTACTTTTCATATACCCTGAGTTTTGGCAATATGTGCACTAGTTGAATTTACAAATAAATAATTTAAGTAAAGGACAACACACACTGTATCTTTAAAATATGAGCTGACTGTTATGAAAATACAAACATCTTGGCAGTCTAACCTATACTTGCTCACAGTCAAGCCCTGCAATTGTTACAGCTAAGGGCATTGTGGTTATAAAACCAAAAAGTGACAGTATTTGTGCCAAACAAAACACCTCAAACCTTGTTAAAGTCAGGCAAGAACAGCAGTTACTTTCATACAAGAAATAGCTAACAATCAGAAATGGGAAGAAATGATTTATGTTATGCAGCTGTGCAGAAGGATTTTGTTAGGAAAAATTCTGTCAGTGAGCTTTATTGCCTTTACAGTGTGAGAATACCCTCTGGCCATCCCACATGAGGTAGTGAAAAACAAAAGGTCATTTCTATTGTGATTTAAAAAAAAAATAAATTGCAGCAAACACAAGCACTGTGAAACAGTGAAGCAGAGGGTTTGTAGTGTTTATTCCTGAGCAATAATGTTTCTATTGCTAAAACTATTCTACTACACAAAGATGAAATAGAATAAGCATAAAAAACAGCCCTGTCGATTAGTTAACCATTTTTAAATTACGTGGTCCCATTTAATACATCAAAAGTATTTAGAAATTAATTATTAGGAGAAGGGTTTGATTTTCAGATAGTACAGGCCTCCATGTATGGTATCTCCAATTAGGCATGTGAAAAGCACTTACAGGCATGATAAAAACCCACAGAAGATGTGGAACCCAAAATACATTTTCTCACTAATGCGGCAGCATTTTCTAATTAACGCAATAAACCACACTGTCAGTTCTCAGATTTTTTTCACAGTAACTCAGCTCTGCAAAATGTTTCCAGGATAAAATAATTTTCTACAAGCTGTGCATCAGGTTCTATCTTAACTGTATTTTCTGCCCTAAGTGAGATGCAATTCAACTTAAAGGCACTCTCCTCCAAAGGCCTAGAGCATTAGAGAAAACATAAATACATAAGCTGGTGCTATCAGCTCTGTCCAGATGTGATCCTACCAGCACTGGTCAGACTTCTACCAGTATGAAGGCACTCTCATCAGCAAGGACATTTCAGATCAGGGACACTGTCCATGTACATTAATTGCAATTTCAAACTAAGACCAGTTTCAAGCTGACAGATACTTTCCCTCAGAATTAGCTGGGCTACAAACACAGTGTAGATGATATGTACTTAAAAACCACACAGATTTCCCAGAAGCCAAATTTACCATGTAAGACAGTAAATACTTTTCTTCAGCTTTCTATTAAGCTTCTGATAAGTGTTGTTACACCAACTTTACTCCGAGCAACTCAGACACAGTGTTTGTTCTTACTTTGGCAATTTGTACAAGCAATATTTAATGCCATGAGTTCACATATGTAGGGCCCTGAGGATGACATGATCCAAGTGGCTCATCCTTTTCTTTGTTTCATTCAGAAGTGCAATTTTTCCTGTAGATCTACCTTTGGTTTCCTTATATTCTAATTACAGGAGAAATTCTAGATACTCAGCACTTGCTTGCCTTCATCTTCTTTACTCACAACATCCTCCTCTCTTTTCCAGGACACTGCCTTCCCCCAGCCTTACCAATCTCCACCTGCATGCGAGACCTCTCCCCTCATCCTTGAGCAGAGCTTTGGTTTGCTTCCCAATGTCCTGTCAGGACTCACCTATCCATCCCACTCCATCTGCTCAGCATCTCATTCTCAAGCCATCTTGTCTTATCTCTACTCTAAGGTTCCTTGCAATTTGCTTAGATGCAGAGAAAACAGAGTCAGAAAGCCCAGAACAGCACAACAGGCAGCTTCTGGCAACAGTCAGAAATGTCACAGCGGCAGGAGCATTGCTCTCTGGGTCCAGAATGCCCTCCTTTGAGCACACCAATTCACAAAAAAACCCAACAAAAAACCAGAAACTATGTGTCTTGAGCATGAATGACCTGGAATTGAGAACTGAAAAGCATCGACTGACCATCAGAAAGGGGCTTCTGCCAGTAGACAACCACACAGCCATTTAGAAGTTCATATACAGACACAAACACTAGGAGAACATCTCAGATTTTCCATAAACACAAATATGACTAATTGTGACATTACAATGTAGCATTCCGCTACATTATTTTGCTTCTTTCTTACCCACTCCCATTTTATCCACTACATTAATTTGGACAACTGCAGTAGTTTCAGAGACTACAATTTAACTGCAGATATGAAAACCATTACTATTGCCTCAAACTGTTTAGAGTGCTTGTCTTTGTGTATTCCTTTTAAAGAAAGAATAAAAGTGTTTACCTCTGCTTGAAATGGCTGTTTCTCTCCCCACCAGAGATCAGCCAATTCAAGGGCAGAGGAGCAGCAGCAGCTTAACTCTGCACGGTAACCCCACAAAGCAATGTAGGACTTACAGAGAGAATTCCTGTAGAGAATTCAGTTTTAGTTTTCTTTAACTGAATGTCAGTACCTGCATCTTGGTCATCTCTAACATCAGGGATTAATCCTGTCTGGGAGGAAATAATCATCTGTCTGCTGAGACAGCAGCTCTTACCCCAACCTTTGCTTTTATTTGATAATATCTCTATTGAATACAGGTGAGGCCTCAGGTGGGGAACTTTGTAGAAGAGGCCAGTTTTCAGCCATGTGGACCAAATACCAACATTATCAGGAGAAAAAAAAAGTCTGATTTCATGTTCCGAACTGGTCTACGACCAAAGAATGGTGTAAGTCACAAATATGAAAAGATGCAAGGAAGTATAAACATTCTTCTTTCTGTAAGCTACAGCTAGGCACTAACCAGAAAGTGTGTGCTGTAAGATGCTAATCTTGCTTTGTTTGGCAGCAGCATGAGTCAAAAATTAACTCCTGGAGAGATTCACAACCAGCCCAGTGGATGTGGCCATTTGCTGACCCATACAACAGACTCCTTTTTGTGCCTGAAAAGCAACTTCTAGAAAATTAAGTCTCCAGCCCCCAGATCTTCCTTATTAGCACCTTTTCTATGCCCAAAGGATGCACGTAAAAAAATCACTTGACTTAAAGGAACAAAGCTATAATTTATTTGCTGGTGAGATTCTCAAGCCACACAAAAAAAAAGGCACAGTTGAACAGAAAATGTCATTTCATCTCTGTTTTTCAGAGTATAAGTGCCAACAGCATTTCAAAAACTAAGCTCAAGCCATCATAAAATGTTTTCAGCAGCAGCCAAGCAGGCCCTAGCAGTGAGGGCTTTTAACACTCCAACCAACATAAAACTCAAACAGCACTGAGTTAATTGAAGGATGAATACAGCCACTGCCCTAGGCAGCAGCACTAAAACAGATGGGCTACAACTCCATGGTTTCAGGGCAAATATGACAAGCTGATCCTTGGCCACAGCAGCACTGGAAGCATTTTACAGAAGTCCCTGTGCAGCTGGCAGCAGGAGGGGAAGACGATGCCAGACAGCTTCTGGAGAAGGGCAGCAAGGTGGAGGGTGCAGAAAACACCAAACCACCCCTGTCTATAGCGTGTGTAGTGAAGAAGTGAGGAGCACACACCAGACATTCTTCATTGCTCCTAGACAGGACCTTGGGACACCCCTTTCTCTGCACAAAGCCTCTTTGCACCTCTGCTACCCAGATCAGTGAGTTAGATGACAATCTGTAATGGGGGGCTGGGCAGGGGCAGGACCCTGATGCAAAGGGCAAGTGTCACATGCGTGGCTACTGCCCTTCTCTTCAGGTAAAAACCACCCGCCCTGCCCTGGCTGCAGGGTAACACACACAGCTGCCAAAGGCTGCACCTCAGTCGGTGTCAACAAACAAGACAGAAAGCTGTGGTCAGGTTTTCCTACCTGGCAAAAATGTTTTCTTGGAAACAAGCACTCCTTAAGTCTTTCACATGAACACAAAAAGGGAAACGATCCTCTGGTTCAATCCTGTCCTACCTTCACCTTTCCAAAGCAAAGGGGCAACGAACTATTTCTGACTAAAATACCTTGCATGGGCTTACGGCACATTTTTAAAGATATGACATGGAACTTTTCTGAATATTCCTTTTCTCTTAAACAAAATCTCTTATACTGTAATTTCACAAAAAAAAGTTGCGGTTTAGAAGTCACTGAATAAATAATGTAATAATGTTAACCCAAATGTAATGTTGCTCTATTAGTGACTTAAAACAATGACATTAATGACAAGAACCTGATGGCACATATGGCCTGGAGCCATGTGGAAAACACTTAGGGTTTCACAACCAGGGCATCACAGAATTTCCTCTATTTATGGGAAGATCCCCACAGGGCTGAGAACACCCCAGGCAATAAGCACTACATCTCTGTATGTCACTCAGCAGTGATGACTGATACTTCTAGAATGCTATTGAGTCTTTGATGCTTCTTTAATGTTGTCTTTGGCACACAATTTCCTTTGAATTAAGAAAAAGAAAAATGCTTTGAAAACTTTTAGATATATCAAGGCTCTTCCTAAGACACCAACGGTGTAAGGAAAGTCTCCAAATAAAGCAGTACAAAAAGTCTCCAAATAAAGCACCATCTATTTTCTCCCCCTTCTGCAGGCAGGGAAAACACATCAGACAGGCATTCAGTTCAACAAGCTGGTAGGTGTTAGAGCTCAGCATGCACCCCAGGGGTGCTAACCCTCCCAGCAAGCATCCCCTGCTCTGCGCCCACCGTGCTGCTGACACAACCCACCACGGTGGGAGCTGGAGTGAGGCAGCTGCTAAATGCCAACTAAATCCCAGTCTGACCACAGAGACAAACTGCCTCTAGGTGCAAACAGGAGCTCGTGCCAGCTTACGTGGTTTGTCCCCTGCCAGGGGATGGCAATTTGCAGGCAGAGGTCACAGGCAGCCGGCTCACGCTCACCCAGCTGCTCCCAGGCCAGCCCAGGGAAAGCTGGCACACAAGAAAGGCACAAGAAAGGCACAAGAAAGGCACAAGAAAGGCACAAGAAAGCTGGCGCTGAAGTCACCCACCCACAGGGATGTGCCCAAGCTTGTGAGTAGAGATGGCAGATACCAGTGAGAACTCTTCCTCCACAGGGTTTTACTCCTTTGCCTTGCCCTGTGGCACAGGTAGCTACCTACACTCCTCACTGCCCAGAAATTCAAATGCACGTAGTCAGCTTTGGACTTCTCAAATTAAATGATGTTTGAGTTATCTAAGCAAGAAAACAGTTCAATGTATTTTCTTCTCTTTTTCAGAGACATTCCCATCTGGGAGGAGAACAAGAGTAGAATACAATCTAAAGGAAAGATGCAAATCACTGAAAATAGGCACCAATAATGAAAGCATCCCTTGAGTTGCAAGATGGCACTATATCACACATACTGTGTCCCAGGAATTTATAACAGGACAAGACTTATTTTTATTTGCTCTTTCCTCCTCTTCTGCTTTTGCTTTTACCATTGCAAAAAAGTACAATTAGGTTTCTAATTATTACTGGAGAAAAAATGATTAACTGAAAGTCAGTGTGAGCAATGCCCCAGAAAACTACAAGGGCTAATGGCATTTCTGTGATGTGACCAAGGGGGAGTCAAGAAAGCACACTCAGCAAAAGTGAAGGGGCCTAAAGAAGGGCAAGCTCTGATAATTACATCAGTGCTGAGGGGAAAAGAAAAAATGGATCACACTGCCATCCTGCTTCCACAAATGTCTAATCTGGCAATAATAAATTCCATGGGAATGCTTCTAATGGGGTTGAATGAGAGACCCACTGAAAACAGCCAGAGTTCAACACCTTTTATGAGCAGGTCTACTATTATTGCCTCTTTATGAATTATGGGAAATTTTAAGAAGTGATATTTTTCTTATCACAAGCACTGCTGCAGTGAAATGAACTCATCCTCTAAGTGATTAGGCAAGGTTGCAAATCATTAATTTCTAAATTTTCATTTAACCAAAGCAAAGGAAGCAAGTATTCATTTTTCCTCTTCTTTGTCAGATAAAATACTGGCATATGATTGCAAAAGTAATGAGAAATAAAAAATTTTAAAATCCTTTACAGCAAAAAAATTAAAATTAATATTAAATTTTAAGGTGTAATTTTGCATGTGCAATGGCAAAAAGCAAAACAATTGTTTTTCTCTTTCTCTTGACAATAGTTTAATGGAGGGGTGGGGAAATATCCCATGAAAGCACAGGTAGCTTACTATTTTTTGAAACGAGTAAGTTTCAAAACATCTATTATTATTTCTTAGTGCCGCTAAAAGTATAAAAATTTGGCTCTCAGAGGAAAAAAGATGACAAGTGCCACCTTGTGGGCATTCAATAAAGAAAGAATTTAATGTTGCTTTTTATTTCCAGGGGGCTATCTCAGCATCCAGACAACAGGCTGCTGCTGATTTTCAGTATTACTGGGTGCACTAAGAAACACCTTTGCTCTCTAAGAAAAGACAGACACGACGGGAATTGGTTCCTGACATGGCTCTGCAGGAAGCAGAGCAGGTAAGACAACAGTCAGGCCAAAGGCTCTCCTGTAACCCTCTGATTTACATCAGCACACGTATCCTGAAATGTCTCATTCACACAGTAAACAACTTCCAAGTGTTCCAAGTGAAGATGCCTCTCTAATGTAACTATTTAAAAGACAAACAGCCTGTCTTGTTTTTCTAATTCATTGTGACAAAACTGACCATGTCTGACTGCAGCCCTGAAGAGATGGATCAATGAGTTTGGCAGTTTCCCATCCTCTCTATAGGTTATTTGAAATGTCTATTGCAGACTAATTTTGCAAGGTCAAAATTTTCAGAAAAAGGCTTTTATTAGATGAATTTCATCTTTTAAATTTAACAGGAAAATTTTCCAAGTATCTTTTAGATCAGTAAAGCAAACTCTTCACTGTAAATTCAGAGTAATGTCAGGTTACACAGGCTTGAACACTGCAATCAGACTTCTCTGTTTTTAAACTCAGACTGGTTTTCTTTGTAGACACCATTTTGGTCACGGCCAGTGAAGTTCATATGGAAGGCTGGAGAAATATCTGTTGAGGCTATTGTTCTTATACTCTCTCATTCCAACCATAAAGGGATAATACAGGAGAAAACATTTACCCTTTGACATTTCCTTTCCTATTTTTTCTTCCGCAAATCCTTCTTTGTCTCATATTTTAAAAGCCTGCCTGCACAGAGACAAAGCTCATTTCCCATCTCTTGTTTCACTTCTTCCAAACATTAATAATACTAACAAGGGCACATCAGTTTTACCATAACTTCAAGCCAGTGACAACTGTTATGGCCACAGCCTCAAGGCATCCACAGAAATACTTTTTTGTCTTCATTTCTCTAACACATCTAACAGGGAATATTGATTGGAGTTTGATTACACAAATATTCTGAACTGCTACCCTAGTAGTGAAAAAGAACAACATGATATGGTATAAAAGCGTCTTCTAGCAGTAAATTAATCTTCCCCCCTGAATATGCCTGTCCAGTCAAAGTGAAGCAGAAGAAACCCTGAAAAAAGGACAAGCCCTTTTGAAATACAGCTCCTTCATCCATTGCATAATGCCCTAATTTGCTGAATGGGGAGACATGCTTTATCACTGTTTGCTTGGTTGCTTTGATTTGTTTTTCCACACACAACACCAACATAATGAACATAAGTTTACTTTCCTACTCTAAAATACACCTTAAAGTAGAGCATTGTGGCTTTACCAAAAGCTAAACCTCAATAAAAAAGCACAAGACTTACTCTGCCACCCCTATCCCTTGGTAAAAACCTGCTGAGAACTTGTCCACCCTTGCATTTCAGACCAAGATAGCTGCTGTGCATTCATTAGACTCTTAGGATAAAAAAAAAGCCTAAAGCAAACTACCCATTAGCAGCCCAGGAAAAAATCAGAGCCAACCAGAGAAAATTAACAGCAGATCTGATTTCTGACTGCTGTTATAATTGGTGTCAAGACAGACTCACATGTTCCAAAGCTCATCTCTTCAGCTGTGTCAGATGGTCAAATAGATGCAGCTTCTCCTTCCTCAAACTTGACCCATTTAAACTCTTAGACCATCAAGTATAACAAACCT
Source organism: Thryothorus ludovicianus (assembly GCA_013397245.1). Classification (NCBI taxonomy): domain Eukaryota; kingdom Metazoa; phylum Chordata; class Aves; order Passeriformes; family Certhiidae; genus Thryothorus; species Thryothorus ludovicianus. Next base: position 350,514 of record VZTB01003277.1, on the reverse strand, counting down.
ATTATGATTCCTATTACAAACAGATTTTTCATTTTCTGAAACAGTTGTCAATAACACACATCATTGCTCAGGCAAAAATATGACTTGTATTTATGTCCTTATTTTCAAAACAGATGCAACTACCAAGTAAAGTACCCCTGCCCAGGATCATGATTGTTTTTTACAGTATCATGAAGGAAAGTCCTAAAAAAATTTTTGGCAGGGTCTGAGATGGGAAATGGAAACAATGTGGTAGGATAACTTGTTTTAAATTGGAATTTAAGTTTTTATTCCAAAAGGCATTCTCAAATTGCTGTGAGCTTCTCCCCAGTCTGAGAGATGCACCACTCCTTACCTCTCCTGATTCTCATACAAAACATTCAAGAGGCCTCCAAAGAAATGAATTAGGATGCTCTCTTTTCAGAAAAGCTGAAAACTTCACATTTCTTTTTGGCAATGCCACGGCTCACTATTATAATTGCAAACCAAAGAACTGTGATGAAAGCTCTTCACCCAATCATGCCTCCCTGTTTATGGCATTACATTTCTCATAATGGTTTTCCTCCTTGGCAGCTCATCTGCTGCACTAGGCAGGAACCAGACAAAGGAGAGGGAGCAGGGCCAGTCCATGGAGAAGCTGTGCCCTGGGTCCACTCCTGCACACTGTGGGATTGGAGCAACAGTCAAATGGTCCCAGAGGTGCTTCAGCAGCTCTGCAAGCCCTGAGAGGTTTTCTGCATGGGCTTCCCCTTTGTCCTCAGTTCCTTCTGGGTTTGGGAGGGAAAAATCAGATCAGGGGAGCTGGGAACAGGCTGCTGGAAGGAGAGCTGAACAGAGGTTTGGTACTGCCCTGAAGGAACAGGAGAAAGAGCTGGAAAGCTTGATATGATCAATGCTCAGAGATAACCTCCCAGTCCTTTTTCAGGCAACTCCATGTTTCTTTCCCCCTACAGGAGATGAACTCAGATGGGTTTCTTGTCACTGTTTTGAGATTGTTTTCTTCTCCCTTTTTTTCCACTAATTAGAAGAAAGCCAAATTGGTCCATAAGTAATGGAAACTTGGGTTGTTAGCTGTCATGCTATCATGGCACTACATTAAACAGGTTTCCAACAATTATTAGCTGCATTTCTAGGATACCACAGCATCCTTACTGGAACTGAGATCCCATGGAAATGTCCACAAGTGAAAAGCAGACTTAGTTCTACATAATAAGACATCTAAACAGAAAATAGGAACAACAGCTGTTGAGAGAAGCAGAGGCGCTTGTAGATGAGTTCATCAAAGAAAGATCAATATCTCTATTCCCAAGTCTTGCTAACCCAGTATTCCCCCAGCCAGCATTGTCTCTCTGGATAACAGCTTTTTTTGGTGTCTTCAGCCTCACTTTGACTTTATAAAAAGAACCATATCATGGCAATTGACAGCACAGGAAAACACATACAGACAGACACAAGGATAGTGATAGGATGTGACAGATCAAAAATCCTTTTTATAATTTAAAAATGGTCCTGGCCTGACACAGCTTGGTGAAAACTGCTGTGAGGCAGAACATTGCAAGAAATTGTCAGAGACTGTGATACACAGGATTTCTGTACAGAAAGAAGGGCAAATGCTAAGACAGCTCTGAGCACAGCAAGCCCTGCCTGTGTTTCCACAACTGCTCTTGCACAGCAGCGGGAGAAGGAGGATGCCAGTTTTTCACATTTAAATGGCATGACTAACAGCAGCATCAACAGCAAGCCACCAAAAAAGCAATAAAGAAAGATCTTTCTGCTTCTCATAGACCTTTCCACTAAGTGAGAAAAAAAGTCAGTAAGCAGAGTTAGCCAGAGTGAGCTCTCCCTCTGACAGAGTCTGCAACTCACTCATCTCAGAGGCTGCTTGGGCTCCTGTCCCAGGAGTGCTGCACGCTCTGTCCCACCCTGGGGCTCACCCTGCTTTGGGACAGCTGGGACACAGGGCCAATGGTTCAGTTCCTGCTATCTCTGAGCTGGCAAAAGAACAAGTCAAGACTAAATTTTCATCTTTGGTCTAATGCAGCTGGAGGTGGATTGGGATGGGGGTATCTTCTTATTTAGTACAATTTCAATAAAATGTAAGGAATACGAGATGCTCCAAAGAGTTACTGCTGTGCTTGCTGCTCTGCCACCAAGGAGGGGACTGTGACCACACCTTGCTTTGACACGATGTGGCATTGGGCAGACACAGGTCAGCATCACAATAAAGCAACAGCACAGCTACAGGCACATGAGCTCACCACTAGAAACGAATGCTGTGACAAGCTTCCTCTCCTTCTGCTTCTATTAAACCACTGAAGATTTTTCTCAACATTTGTTAAGTCCCATTTATAAATACACTGCTTTAAAAAAAAAAGTCAAAAAGGAAATCAGTAGAATTAATTGCTGTGTCAAAATCATGCTTCCTTTATTGGAAGGATAAATCCACATGTGCACACTCCATCTGTAAGAGAGAGGTGAGGAAGAAGTACATCCTGTTTGGGGTTTTTTTGTAGGCTGTTTTTTTAATGAAAAATGATCCAAGATTGCACTGAAACATTGTGTCCAGATTCACATGGAGACTATAAAGAACAGCTGAGAAACATGGGAAGACTGGCCCTACCAAGTAATTATCAGCAACTTTTACAGTCTGCAGCCTGCTCTGGACTGCATATGTATCAGATCCTAATTCAGCATTGAGGAGACTGACTTGTACCCTGCCAGTGCAAGCACAAGGGATGGTCAGGTACTGCACTAAGGCCCTGAATTTGTTTTTCAGAACTGTTCTTCTCCTTTTTTCACAGTCTCATATTTACATCACACAAGAAATAATTCAGTCTCTCCTCATCTTTTGCTGCTGCACTCTAAAACTTTCCTACATGAAACACTTTCCTGTGAGGGTGCTGAGGCACTGGCACAGGTTGCCCGGAGAAGCTGTGGCTGCCCCATCTCTGAAAGTGTTCAAGGCCAGGTTGGACAGGGCTCTGCTCTAATGGAAGGTGTCCCTGCCCATGGCAAGGGGTGTAGGAACCAGGCGACCTTTCAGTTTCCAGCTGAAACTCCTCTGTGATTCTGTGATGCTCTATTGTACTTGCAATGTAACTTAAATGGCTGCAAAAGTGGTTCTGTAGCTGTGGTAGCACACCATAAGAAAAGAATTCTAGTATTTAGGAAGCAGAGTTTTACCTTTATGTTTAGAGTGAAATTTCACATAAGCAACCTGTCTCAGAACATTTAGTTTCTGATCAAGATCAGAAAATATACATTTTTATTTCAGCTTCTTGCATGTTGCTCTTGCAACAAAGGAAGCAGGAGGAGATAGAGATGAGGACTGTAGCAGAGAGGAAACCACCACTTCCCTCCAGCACCAGGAGTATCCAGACCCAACCACGAGATGTTTTCAGCACAGCCAGATCACGCCACCTGCACCAAAGCTGGATGAGACAGTGGGCTTCCTTACAGAACTGACAGAGACCAAAGGGAAGTCACCTGCTCACTGTGAGCAGGAAGGTCTGGCCTGCAACTTCTTCAGAGGTCCACAACCAGAGGATGCAGTTTTCCTAATGCATTCTCCCAAGGGACTAAGATTCAGTCACATGAGAAACAGACCACTTTATCACATCCTATCAGCATTAACAGAACTTTAACCAAAAGCAAACCAGCCCTGACACGACCAGCCTTCCATGATGCTTATCACAGAACAGCTAATAAAGTCATGAAAATAAATTCAGGCAGGAATGTATCAAAATATATCATGGAAATTAGACTCACAGAGGAATAAACAGAACTTTATGAGCACGATTTCCAGTAAGTTTGAAATAATTTCACATACATAATTTTCATTTTATATACCTTTTTCATTCAAAGTGCTGTAAATGTCAAATGTCAACCAATTCTTAGACATTCACAGAGGCTGCTGCACACACAGCAATACTATTGGCCTCCCAGCTGGGTGTGACCAACCTTCCTCCCTCCCCCGACTAGAATCAGGGCAATGACCAATCACTCATTCCATACACAGCCAAACCCTCAGAACAGTGTGGAGAACTGCAGGAACTCTTCCCAGCATCTTCCTGAGCATGGCCAGTGAGGATGCTTGAGGTTCAGATGTCATGCAATTACCAAGTCCTAGCTATATTGTTAAATGCTTTAGAAGACCAAATATTTCAGAGACCTTAAATGGCACTTTTCCTTGTTTCAACACAGACTCAAAAAAGCAACTTCTGGAGGGTTTTTAACTTTCTGATTTTGTGAAGGTGTACAAGCCAGATAAAATCCATGGCACTGAAAGAATAACCAAGCCAGTTTACGATTTCATGAGGGAGGAGGAAGCGTCTCATCTTCTGCCAATAACTAAAAACGTGCCCCTGGGCCAGGTCTCAGGCCTGTCTTGTTTCAGTGTGAAGACATTTTGTGCAGAACTGTACAATCTCTGTCCACAGAGTGGAGCAGCTCAGTAGCCTGAGCTGTGGATGCTACACCCCACATTCAGAAAAAACAGATTTGTCCAACAATGCTCATTCAGCTTAGACTGCACAGAGCAGTCTCTGATCCAGGAGATCCTGATTAATCTGCCTTTAGTCAAACAAAAATAGCACAGTCTTCCAAAAGACATGTGCTTCAAGTGTACTGATTATAGCAGTATTTAAATTATGACTACAGTACTGCCACAGTAAACACAGTGTGAGTAAACACAACCTTTTCTTGACACTGAGATGTGCTTTCTGTCAATGGAAAACTTTTTGTACACCTAAAAAAAACAGTTAAGACCTCTCGGAGAGAATTAGTGAGAAAATAAAGTCCCAACATCTGACAAAGCAAAAAGCAAATAGAAGAAACCTCACATTTACACCTGAAACATCAGCCCGTGGCCAATGTGAAGTGCACATCAGGAAAGCTTTCTAGATCCTCACATTCAGTGTGTCTTTCACTTCAACATCATCAGATGAGATTCTGTGTTACAGAGACTGTCTCCACTCTTAGTGGATCTGCTGGTGCCAAGGAGGAAAGGGATGCAATGTTCCATGATGTGCCTGAGCTCATGATAGCATAAGAGAATCTCAGAGAAAACTCAAAAATCTCACCTTAATTAATTACTTGAGCAAACGACTGGACATGTCCATTCTAGTTTCAGCAACAATCCTCAAACTTCTGATTTTTTAGATTCTTATACAATACTCACAAGTGAAAGGAAACACAATTTTATACTAGCCACTATGTGAAGAACTCTTCTAAGCACTAAGCTGAGAAGCCACGACTCAAATTTTTTCATACTATTTGTCCCTACTGTTATTGTCATTTCTCCAGTATTTTGATCAATTGTTACCAATTTACTAGTTAATAGATCCTATACAGGTTTTTCTTTTGATTGCATTGCTGGCCAAACCTTTTCGAGCCTGCTCTCCTTATTTGTTTCATTAGGTTCTATAAATCATGAGAAGTTAGCACAGCACCTAGGAGAAAATATTCTTACAGCTCTCAGCACTTTACACTTTTCCTCCCAGATGCATGAATGGGAGTTGGAAGGTCTAATTTCTCTCTAAAATGGTTTCAATTTTTAACAAATCACCTTCATTTTTAAATGTTAAAAAAGTCCCAAACCTAAACATTGTGCTAACATCCCCAAATTGTTTCATCTGCTTAGACTATCTGTGTTCCCATTGTGATTAAATGTTGAATTGCTGAAATATCCTCTAAAACTAGCTTGGTATCAGTCAATATTGAATAAAGCCCAAGTATTTTAAGCATGGGCTAACCACTTCAAGAATATCTGTTGCAATCAGGTTAAAAAGATCATTTTGAATTCAATGCTTTTCTGGTGAAAAAGACCTTGCAGTGCCATATGGGATATGTATTCACTTCGTTGCTCACCTTATGCTCTTCAAACAGTTTTTCAAGTTTTTTTTGTTTTGGTTTGGTTTTTTTTTTTTGCCTAGAAGCATCCATTATAGGTACCATTCCTATGAATCTACATTTATGTTCCCTGTAGTGACAGAAGCCTTATTATAAATGTCCCAGTTCCATCAATAAGCTTCCATTACCTACTTCAGTTAAGGAATATACAAAAGAGATTAAGGAACATATATAAGAACACTTTTCAGGTACAGCTGGACTCTTTAGTTAAGGGGCTCTGTCAGTAAACCTAAGAATCACAGGCAGCCACAAGTTTTAAGCACAGGTCTAGGCCACACAAACAAATATAGAGAAGAACTAGAATTGTAGATGATCTGTTTATTTCCTGTTCTTAGAAGGCTCTGCACACAAGACAAGAAATAAGAAGATTAATCTTTTAGTATTTCCTATCCTACAGAGAAACTGCAGCATTACCTGTTGTGAGCCATTTTTTAGAGGAACGCTTACTTTCTCTGTACCTGTGCTAACAAAGCACTCTAAAATTTAATGCCCTTTCCCAAGCAAAGAAAACATTTATTTAGAGAAAAATTTCTCTCTTTAAGACTGACACATTAGAAAATATGTGCTTGAACCAACATAAGTATATCCTACCTTTTGAAGCAGCCATGAGTCAGTAAGCACAGTTTGCATGGAGAACAGTAATCACAGATGCATAGAACTTGAAACAGTAATTTGTTAATTAGCATTTCAAGTATGGAAGAACTTATTTCAAAAGGTTCACTTCATACCCATATTAGTAAACAGTCATAGAAAATTAATTCTGTATAGTATGACATCAGAGCTCACAGCCTTGGAAGCAATTCTGTTAAGAGCAGATTTATGTGCTCTTTCAGAAATGTATGGACACCTGAAACCGAGGTATCATTGGCTTCTTTGTCCCTGCCCTTCCTCCCTGTAGCAGTGTATAGCTTGTTTCTTTTATCTGGATACTTTCCCTAAAGATTCTCTAAAAACTGCACTTGTTCATCATCTTCCTATAAAACCATATCCTTCATGCTGACTACAGCTCTGTCTCTAATCCCATTCATCTGTAGCCACTCATCAGAGTGCAAGCACTTTGAAGATTAAAAGGGAATTGCTTTGCTTCTCATTTCTTAACCACCAATACTCAAGGATGAGTTTTCATCCATTGGCAGGCTCTGAGCAAGAAGGCAAGAGCATGAATAACTAATGACAAATATGTGCATGAAGATCTCTCCTGCCTGTTTTGAAATGTCTTCCTTTGTTCACACAAGAGAGTTGATGAGCAAATAAATGAATGGGAAGGGAACTCAAAAGACAAGAACAACTCGCAAGCACTAAACATAACAAAATAATTTTTCTTTCAAAGTACAATGTTGACTTTCTTTAAACACTTCAGGATATTCAAAGACACAAGCAAACAGTAGGATAACTTAATACTCCCCTTCCTTTTCCCTCCACATTGTTTGTTATCTTTCCAATAGTTAAGTCATCCAAGTGGAATGACAGCACGAACCTCAGCCGTGTCACTGTGCAACCTCACATCTTAGGGTATTAACAGATGGCCTCAGGAAGTCTAGCCATAGAAATGTGACTGATTGCTCTTCCTGTCACTAGGAAGCTGCTACCCTGCAGGGATTCAGCACAGCAGGACTGGTGGGTATCCCTGAGCCACCTCTGCTAAACCTGGCAAGTGGCTTCAGCCCAGCTTCCCAAGGGCTGGGCATGCAGCCACCAGGCTTTGTGCTGAGAGGCAGAGAAGGACACTGGCTGATATACCCTGTTCCAGCAGCTGCACCAGGCAGCAGGAAAGAGTCAGAGAAAGGAAGGCTACACCTGTAATCACCACAACCTTCTGTAAGGCAACACGACTGTGCTGTATGAAATAAAAAAGCATTAGAACTGGATATCTGCTCAAGTTCCAGACATTTACACACACTGCACATGAAAATGTGCACTTTGTGTGCACTAAGATGTTTTTAGAATCCCCACCAACTCTTAATAGGCAATTCACATGGGTATCAAACCGACTGTGTCTATTACTTGCAACAAACAAAAGGATCAGCAATTTTCTTCCACTTCTCACAGGAACTGACTGTCTTCCAGTCTCTTGCTGTTGTAGTCTTTCTGCAGGACCTGCTTTCCACTGTTAGATCAAGCTTGCATTCCAAGTGCTTGGCCACTGGAACACAAACTGAATGTACTGGTGAAACCCAACTTTGAGTGGTACCATGAAAAGGCACGGCACATACGGGTGACCACCTGTGGTCACAACAGGCTGTTTCTGCCACTGTAACTGTATCACACAGTTCTCTTGTGTGGGTATGTCCTGAGTGGGATCCCAAAAGGATCACAGAGCCCAAGCTCTGGCCGTAAACAGACCAAACTCCCAGCATATGTCTGTGAGTGTTAACTCTGGCTAGCTCTGAACCCCGCTGGGATGACCTGCTTGCATGACTGAGGTAGCAGCGGTGTGCTTCCAGATAACAACCTCCAGGCTCTCCCTTTGCTGACTAAATCCAACAGGGGCTGCTCTTCCTCTCCCCATCTGTGGAGCAGCTGAACTCCTCTTCCCCAAAATCCACACCACAAACAGACTCATCATCTGTACCCCTGCACCTGGGGAACATGGGCAGCCCCCTACCTTCCATACAGCCAGCTGCCAGCACAGGATATCTTGGAAGGTCATGAGTGAGAGACAATGACAAGATGAAGAAAATTTCAAGATAACTAAAACTGATAAAGTGGAGAGTTTTAGTGTTTTCCTCCCTTGTATTTCATTGTTGCACCATAATCTTCCAATTAGCTGTAACTGAAAAGGGCTAAGTCAGGAACCCCTTAGGCTTTGTGTGGTTTTCTGCAGAAAAATGCTGTTAATACATTGTTAGTACTAGAAAATCTTTTCACAATCAACTTTCTCGAGAGTCTCAAGCTGCCACCTCAAAGGTGTGAACTGCAGACAGTGCTCCTGTGGCAATGTGAGGCTGCTCTGAGGACAATTGCAAAGGGCAAAGTCAGTCCTCCAGCAGGACCTGACTTTCAACCACCTGAGGAGCATGTTCCTCTTAATCCAGGATCTGCAACAATGTCAGCCTGGTCTCCAGACCTGTCCCCTTCTAGCGCAGTCTTTGGACTATGCACCATAAAAGAGCCATAAAACACTCCCAGGAACACATTACAACATTTCTCAACACTCTCCCTTGCTGTGCTCACACAAGTACACACTGATTGAAAGGGACCCAGGAAACTTGGGGAATTTTCTCCCCCACCAAAGTTGACATGGTAATTCATCTCATATTTTACATGCTTTTGGAGCACAACTTATTAGAAGCAGCCTGAGAATGGTGAAATTTGATTCAGTGTGATATATCATTATGGGCTAGGGAAAATAAAAATGCAATATTGAGCCTAGAATTAATGTGAGTGAGCAGAACTAAAGAAACCACTACCCTGAGACCTGTTTGCTCAGGACAATTTTATCAGTATAAGATAGATCTGAATTCAAAATAGTACAGTTACAGCTGCTTAATGCCTTAAAACAAATACATTAATTTAGACATTTAATTTGCCTTTCCTCAGATTTCTGATATTGCTTTGGTAGGGGGTTATGTTGAAATAAACAAACCCCCCCCCTCTTTTGTGGGTTATATTTTTAATGATCTGTGGGTCAGCTCCAGTGCAGTAACTGAAAATGCAACTGTCCACTGGCAGCCAACATATAAAATAAAGGCTGAACACTGTTCCTGAGGCTCAAAGCAAGCATGTTGTAGTCTGTCTTTGTTATGTGCTGAGACAAAGTGTGGCAAGCTACCCCAGCCCAGAGGACTCACAGCAACACAGTAAGGTGTGCTAGCTCAACCATAAATTAATCACAACCACATCTGCAAACATACTGCACTCACATACATTTCTGCATTTACACAACTCACACTCTTACATTCATAGTTTACAACATACTCTAAAGCTTTTACATTTGTGAAAGGCATCACATTCATTTGTTGATGTATATGAGCCATATTTGTTGCATTGTTTTATCATGACTTTTTGTTTTCTTAAAAGGGTAAAATCCTGAGGTTTTACTCTTAGCAAGATAATGTTTAAAAACTAGACAGACACAGCAGAGCACCCCACTTTATCTTCTCTTGACTCATTATCTTTTACATGTATCAATGACATTTACTGTAACAACAGATGTGATAATACACAAAACCACCAAGTTACTTTGTAATGTAAATTTGTATTAATAGAATATGTCATGCAGGCAATCAAACACATGCAAATTGGAAGAGAATCACATAAGTTTAAAAAAAAAGTACCTGATATAGGAATGACACTTTGTTTTAAATTTAAAATTAAAATATTCTTAATTTTTGCAGCCAAAGGTTATAATGATACTCAGCATGGAGATTGTGTGCATTTCAGCCTAATTTTTTTTTTCTGTTAGGGAAAACTACAATATTTACATCTAGCATCAGTGCAACAAACTACATGTTTTCTAACAGTCTAATTCAAAATGATACTATGCGTATGTACACAGCGTTGTTTTAAAACAGCCAATCTGCCATTTGATCTCTGTGTTCAATTTCCCTTCCAAGTCCAAGAGCTGAATCATCACCCTACACCCGACAACCTGTAGGGCCCCCCCCACCTGCACCTCCTCAAGTCCTATGAAACTCAGTGACAAGATCAAGCATATAATGACAGAGACAGCTTACTGTGACCTATGAACCTTTTGCATTCTGAAAAACTCGAGCAGGAAACATGAATATGGGAGAGAGCTCAATCCAATACAGCACAGATTTTATTTGCAGAGAGTTATCTTGCAACATGTGTTAAACTTCTTCTTAGATGGGGCTCAATATGCAGAATAATATAGGAGATGTCAATTTTCAGAAAGACAACAACAAAAAAAGGGTTTAGTCTTTTAAGAAATTGTACCACTCCAAGAATCAGGAGATGAATGAATGCAAGCCATTTGTTTACATACGAAATAAAATCCACAGTCTAAACACAATGAACAGACTTCGCATCCTCTATTCACTAGAAATCACTTGTGGTGCACGAGCTTCTTTCAAGAAAGGGTATCCCGATTATCCTGTTAACTCTGTACTGACCTTAGTTACTAATTTCTGCTTTCCTTTGCATTGCTGCATTTACCTAATGCTGTCAGACACAATTTGAAGCCTTTTTGTTTGTTTGCCCACTGTAAAATTGCTCACGTTAAGCATAAGCAAGCCTAACTCAACAGCGTTACTTAGGCAGAACCGGCATGTTCAACAGCTTAAACTAGAGTTTTCTCAAGCCAGTTCCCACCGCGGTCCCGGGCTGCGAAGCACGGCCAGAGCAGCGCTCCCAAAGCCGCCTTTCCCGGGCTGAGCGCGGCGGGAAGGCACCGGCTGGCCGCGGGCAGCTGCGCCCCGTGTGCCCCGACAATC
>VZTB01003277.1:277008-338839 GCA_013397245.1 Thryothorus ludovicianus | reverse complement strand
GCTCACGCTGCGTCCCGCCGCCTCGGGGAGCCATCTTGCGCCGGCACGGCACGGCCCGCCCCCGCCCTCCGCGGCCGCCGGGACGGTTCCCATGGCAACGCGGCCGCCGGGCACAAAGGGACGCGCGGGGAGCCCCGGGCCCATCCCCGCCCGCCGCGGCCCTGGCGCCGTCCCGGGCACCGCCGCTCCTCTGAGGAGATGCCCCGTGGAAAGCGCCGCTCCCCCGGCCGGCGCCTCCTCGGCCGTGACGGGGCTGCGCCTGCCTGCTCCGGCGGAAGACCGACGGTCCTGTGAAAAACACTTCTCTTTAAAGCGAGGTGAAAATTTCCACGTATATGCCAGCAAGCATGAAGAGTTCCCCTCAAAATATTCCGTGCGAGAAATTTCAGCCAGCCGAGCTGTCATCGTTTTTCGCTGTCCAGGACTGCAAATTTCAGCGCTAACAGCGCTTAATGGAAAAGGCAGCACCGTTCGTGGTGCAGCTCGCCCGTGCAGGTGGCTTTCCACCCGAAGGCAGATGCCAGCCCCGAGGCTGGCGAGGCTCGGCAGCGGCAGGGGGTGACCGGCCCGTGTCCCCGGCCGCCAGCGCTCTCCTCTCGGGTGCGCGCTGGGAATTCAAACGCAGCCGCAGCGCTGCTTTAATCCGCTACAGCCGCGCCAATCCACCGCCTCCGGCGGGGGCTGCGCGGGGCTCGGCCGGGCCAGCGGGCTCTGCAGCTGTCCCCATGGGGGCACGGAGCCTGTCACAACTTCTCCTGGGGCACTGCGGTGGCGGGCGTGCAGAGGGAAGGCTGCCTGCAAGACAAGGCTCTTGGCAGAGAAGAGCCTGAAGGAAGAAAAGCGTGCACGTAGGCTGCAGTTAATGGTTCCAGTTCTGTGAAAGCAGCTCAGGGTCAGCAAGTGAATAAAACACCTTTTCTTCCGCGGGGCAACTAGAGCAGAAAGGCCTGTCTGGAAAACAGGTGGTTTATGCAGTTACCTGCACTCAGGTTTTCATGTTCAAAATTCTGCCTAATCTTTGTTGTAGAGAACCAAAGGAAAACATCGTGGAGAGCTTTCAATATATATCTAAATATCCTTTAAGACAAAAACATGGCATTTGTTATGTCTGTCGTATATTTCAAGGCATAGGTTTCTATGTTTATATACTTTGCTCAGTGTGCAAAGTTAAAAAAATAAATGCGAGAGTGATTGTTTCCTTCTTTTTATTCCTTCTCAAATAAATTCTAGCACGATGGACCTGCTTTTACAAAACATTTTCATTTTGCACATATAAAGTGCAAACATTTACTGAGCAGATGGGCTACCAAGAAATAATATTTTAATTGCAGGAATTAAAGAAGGTTAAAAATAGATGAAAACTGGTTTGGAAAAAAGCAATGCAAAAGAATCTTTGCAATTCTACCTACATGATTTGACCTTTGTGTGCATGGAGTGTTTTCCTTGGCTTTTTGGAAATAAGTTGGATCTTCAGATTTTTTTTTTCCCTTACATTTCCTGGAATTAAATCCCAAGCTTTTATTCCAACTTCCTTCAATTAAATGGCCAGCTTTTACTCTTCCACTACTCCCAAATCTTTTTTTGCTAACTATTCAACTGCATGTTTACATTAAAAATGCTTTCCTGTTCAGAGCATAAAACTATTTTTTGTAATAGGCAGTATCAATACTACAGTTAAGATCAGCCTGAGTGATTTGATTAGTCATTTCAATTGTCTGATAATGTCTTTGCTATTAGTGCAGTTATTGCTAAAACCTAGGGAAGCGTGTTGGTCATTTCACAGTTAGTTACTGTATTTTACTGTGCCTGGAACAGTAGCTGAACAGAGTTTTCAAAAGAGAGCTCAGTCATTATTTCTGATTAGATTCTTTGCTTGGCTTGGGAGGATGTTTTGGCCTCGGCTCCAGCAGCCTTCAGGGAACAGCAGCAGCTTTTGGAAGGACTCCACCATCAGGCTCATACCCAGAGCCCTCAGGGTGTTGGCAAGTGTGCCCCTACACATCGGTACCACCTTACCCATGGCAGCTCTGGCTTGACAAGGGCTGACAGCCTCAGCACAGCTGAGGTGGAAAGCAGAAAAAAATCACCCTTAAACTCACCAGGCAAAAGTCCCCGCCACCACATCCTGCTTTTGAATGGACTTGAAATCCTCATGGAGATTGCTCTTTAATAACAACATTATCTTAAAATTACATAATGCCTTATCAAGCCAGCACATCTTATGCACAAGCAATAACAATGATTTAAGTCCAGCGCTGGGAATTTCATTAGGAAAAGCTGGAGCTCCCCGAGCACCAGCCCCCATGGCCTTGCAGAGGGACCAGGGGAGGAAAGGCGGGTGCTCGGGAGCAGCCAGCACACAGCCCCCCCCGACCTCAGCTCGCAGGTTTGCTCCTTCGCAGGGGAGAGAACAGAAGGGAACCCCCGTGTGCATAACCTTGGGTTAAACAGCAGCAAGGACGAGCTCGGGGCTCTGTTCCCCGGGACCTTCAGCCCTTGAAAAGCCCTCCCTTGCAAAACTGGCTTGTTAGCATCACATTGTGCAGCAAAGGTGCTATTGTGTTTGCCACCTAGCAGGAATATTTGTGGGTGTATTTACAAAATGTGCCTCAAGGATAGAGGCTCCAGAAGAGAAATACATGTGTACTGTACTAGTTTCTGGCCTTCTCATTGTCCTTCAGAGGTCTCCTGCCTTATCTTTCAAACCTCAAAGTTCTTCAGAAACTAGAACAACTTCATTATTCATAATCACTGGGGTTTGGGTTCTAGTGTTAAGGGTTTTTTAATTTTGGTTCTTCTCCTGCTCTGGGTGCTGAGCACCATGGGACCAGTGGCCCATTTTCCAGTGGTTTTTCTGTGATCCATCACCTTGTCTGAGTGTCTGGTACAAAATTGCTTCTAATTACTTGACATTTATTCTTCAAACCTTAACTAATTCACTAATCATATAGTGATAAATGAGATTTTAAAATTAATCACTGACATTTTTAAAGATTTATACACAACTGTAAAAACAGGTTCCCAGCTAGTAAATATAGTGTTGTGTGAAGGGAAAAACCCCCAACCTGCCATAAATTAAAGCTGTCTTGTATTAATGGGAAGCAGTAAAAGTGAAGACATGGTGAGATGTTACCTGATGAATAGAGGTAGCATCTTATCACAGTTAGTGTCTTCCTGCTACAGATCCCCTTGACAGCAGGAAAACAGCATTTGTAGAAGCCTTGTCATGTGCAGAATTTAATTTAGCTTTTAATGTGTAATTGCTGGAAGTTTGTGGGGCAGGCAGGGTAGTGGCCAAGGGCTGCCTTACCAAGCAGATTTTGGGTTCACAGTATTTGCAATGGAACATTTACTCCCTGGAAAACAGCAAGGCAGATTTCTACTTCTTCTTCAGTAAGATAAATTCAATTATTTTAGCTAATTTAAATGTCATCAATAAAAAGTTTGAAGGCTTACCAGACAGCTTGCTAGTTATAATTTATATTTATATAGATGACAGCTATTTGAATATAACACCAAGCCCATTACCAAACCCAGAACAGCCATTGCACATTGCCAGCATTTTGGATAATCTTTCTCCCTCTGATGAGAGAACTGCCATTTGAGCCTTTTGGATGCTGCTGTTCATTATTAATGGCAAAGTCATTTAAATCCAGTATTACCAAATGCTGTACAGGCATAGAGGGAGAGAGAATCCTGCATCAACTGCAGCAGCTATGAACAATCTTAGCAAATCAGACCTAATCAGTGTTTTACTAGGATCTATGCTAGTCTGCTGATTTTGGAGGTGTTTTTTTCCCCTTTTATCTACAGTGGACAGACTAGCAAAATAAGAGTTAATAGGAGGAATTTGCATCTTGAATTTTCTGATCATTGCTAAAGAAATAGAGATAAGTATAACATCTACCACAGATCCTGTTTTAAACCACAAAAGCACAACTACCACATTAGAAACTCACAAAAACACTTCTATCCTGATCCACTTGCACTATGTCCCCACAACCACTTAGAGCAGTTTGGTACACAGTGCATGGTGTGTACATCAGTGAAATAAAAAATGGGTTTAACACATTTTGGCTCTCTGGGTCATGAAAAAAATGTTTGACAGAAATAGGTGACAATGGCAACCTTTAGAATTGTTTTTTTTTCTGGTTACAGTAGAAGTGAATGCCATAAGATCTAATAGGAAGAACACACAAGCACAGTCTTAATTTTAAAATTAAACAAATGCTGTTTACTTGAAATCTAAAGAATGTTCTATGCTTAGACTGATTTTATGAGAAATTATGCCATTTTTGAATGGAACTCCATCAAAGGAAAAAGACTACCTCTTACCTGTGTTTCCTGAACAAAGTCTTTCATGAAAGAATTCTTAAGGAATTTTACATCACAACTGTGCTCAATTGGATTTCCAAGATGTGCATAAATGTGGTGAGAATTACATCATGAACAGGTACTGTACATAGGATATAGTTGATGCTACTTGTGTATCTTGGCAAAATCATATGATCTTAAACTTTGATGCTGACATGTGCAGCATTTCTCTTAAAGCAGGTTCCAGGTGATGTTTAGGGCTAACAGTATCAAAACTATTTGTAATTGCAAAAGGACTTTTTTTTTTTTTTCATTTGCAGCTGCTCTGAATGCACTTTAACATCAAAGTTTTTATGAGCTTTCTTATTTCTTCTGTACAGACTTAATGGCATATCCCATAAGCATAGGCTTCTAAGGTGAAATCAGCTAGTAACAAAATTATTAAAATACGAGGAAATCTCAAAATTGCTCGCACTTTTGCTCAGATATAAGAGCTACATACTCTAAGTTACATTTTCTAAGAGTCCTGTGTAAGAAACACAATATGGTTTTGATTTCTTGTTTTATTAAGTGAAATGAGCAGGCTAATTAAAGAAATTCCAGGAAGTTTCTGCTTTTTGTCTCCTAGGGACAAGCTTCAAGTGTCAAAGGAGATAATACTGATCGCTATAAAACACCCAAGTGTGTTTATGCTGCCTATAAAATGCAGCTTATACCTTCTATTTAACTTTCATAATATTTTGGTTTTATACCATGCTTAGAAATTCATATTAAGCATTATTTGAAGTAGTGCTTGTATATATTTGGGAAAAAACATGGTAATTGCAAGTTAAAAAACAGAAGGTAAGCCACTGGCAAAACAGTCTTAGGAATAAACTGTTACGACTATAATTTCATGCATAAACACTAAAACTAAGAACAAGCTCGCCATCAAAAAATACAAAACTGCAAGATGCTTTTAGTCCCATCTTTCAAAATGTCTTTAACCCTGAGTGCTGATCTCCTATTTGAAGCCATAAGCTGCGCCACAGAACTGGCAGTGGCTCTGCATGCAATCAGTTGAGGCTTCTGGAACTGCTGGACCCACTTCTAGATCCCTTGGATGGATTTGAGGAAGTTTTAAAGAAATCAAACCTTCTCATAACAATTCAGCAATTCTGAATGCTGTATAGAACCAACAATCGGTGCAATTACTCAATTTTCTAGTATCAGTCCCTCAAAGTAATTTCTACGTTCCTATAGAAGCCAATGTATGTGTTACTGAAGCCAGTCAAAAATAATTGTTTTTAATGTGGGTATTAGATATCCCATGCAACTTGCTACTCAGACAGAGTTGCACCTTCTAGAATATTTAGGGTTCTTTGAGATAATGTCCACGATTCAGATCACACGAAACATGCTCAGTAATGCACTTTACATGAAAAAGCTGTGTGGGCCCTGGGAAACAAACTGCATCAGATTTGAAGTGGAATTTCATGTAATAGTTTGGGAAAAAAAAGAAAAATAAATGAAGTATAGAAACAGTGAGAATTTCCTGCTGTATAGACATATGCAATCACTTTATCAAGGGCCTTTGTAGAATGAAATTTAATGACTTGAAGATTTCAAGTCCAAGCCTCAAAATGTTGAGATAGCAGAAGCACAGGATAGCTAAACGGAAGTTCAAAAAATCTCTGATACATGTGTTTACTTCCACCAGGAAGACTTTTGAAGGAGAGTATAAAACCTTCCAAACCCAGCAGGCAAGCACAGGCACTACTGGAACCTTCCTTCTTTACTGCACAGCTAACTGTGAGCAGCCAGGTAATGGCAGCAGGGCACAAAAGGCAAGAGAGAATAATGTTGGAAATATCTTTCAAGAACATCATTAGCTCTTCAGCATTGCAGAGAGATGACATTAACCAAAGCAACTTCAAAGAGCTGAAGGAGATTAAAGATTTCCTCTTAATGATTCTAAAGTGTTATTGAAGGGATCAATAGCTCTTTCTGCTAAACAAGCTGTTCAAATCAAGTATTCCTGGAGAGGAAATAAACCAGTCCTGGAAGTAATAGTAGCATTAGAGATTTGAGATTTTTTACTATTTATTAATTTATCTGCAAGTATCACAAGAGTTTTAGTGAACTGTAAGTTTACAACAGTAAGATTCCTTATTAAAGGAATTACCTGATTCCTTCTGAGCCTTTAACTGTGCCAAAATACATTACTATGTCACCTACACAGAGAGGAATTTCTGTTTTCTGTCACTGAGTTTTTTCTGGGGGAGGATGAAAGAAGGAAGGCAGAAAAAACCCCATTATTTCCCCTATCTTTAATAATAAAATAATTACATCCCATGGCGGTGCACATTTTGCTTATTGTAAACCAAGACACGTGGAAAGCCCCTTAGCAAATCAAAACTAAATGAGACTCTTAATAAGACTTGGCAACTTTTCAGCTGTGCAAGCAGGAGTTATTTTAAACAAAATCAGAGAGAACTGATCTTGCAACCTGACTTGCACATCACCACACCAAGCTCAGATCTGGAATTCAACCTCATGTATTCAATTGTAAAATCATGCAATCCTTAATCAAGCACGTATAAAGGAAACTAATTCCTGGTTGAGTCCTTCCAACACTCAGTTTCTAGTGGTTTTTGACACAGAGATATGATACCAATGCTTTCAATGCAAACACAATGGATTCAGAATTCACAGTTTATCCGCACCAACAGGTCACTGATAAGGGAAGCACTTTCCAAAGAGGGTTGGGTTTGTTTTTTCCTTTTTTTCTTAAAGGCTAGTAAGTCAAGAAAACACGTTTTGAAAAGCCACAACCAACAAAGCTCTTTGGCAAACGCTGTGCAATACTGCAGGAGCAGAGGGACTCAGGCCCTCACCATTTCTGTGAGCACTGCAGCAACATTTCAGCTGCCACTTTACTGCCTGTCAGAAAACAGCTTCTTGGGTCCCCCATGGGAAAATTGCTCTCCTTTCTGCTCCCACATGGATGCATTTTCATGACAAACATGTCTTAAACTGTTTTAGGGTAACAAGGGCCAAAAAAATCCAATTAGTTTACTGTCTGAGTGCTCAAATTGAAAGCAATAATCCAGATTATAATGTTATAAAACATTAAAATAATTTTCTCCTCACAGCATATAATCATTAGCCATATAAAGAGAAAAAAACCCACGAAACCACTGGAAGTAACATTGCATTCTGCCCAGTTCTTTGAAGGAATGAAAAACATTGTGTAGGCACTATATTCTAATTTGCTTGTTTTCATATGGAGCTAAGCAGCTTCAAAAACAGATGGATCATTACTGATCAGTTGTTTCCTCTATTATTTCTCCTTTTTCTCAAGACTTGATCGCAGGACTACTTGCTCTTAAGATTTCTTTACTGTATGCACAACAGAATGCCTTCCTTCTGATTGTGGAGGAACATAGCCTCCTTAAAGAATTCTGCTGCTCTGAAAACTTGAGAGTGAAGGGCAGATGCAGCTGCAACAGCTGCAAGACTGCAGTTGTTTCTCGGAGAAAGCCACTATTCTAGCTTTAAGAAATTGTCCCAGATCTGGGGATTTCCTCATCTATTTTTAGCAAGCACAAACAAAACAGTTTTCATGTGGTTTTCAGACTGCATTTGCCAATGCTTGCCAAACTTTTCTTGTTCTGCCTACCTAAACGTGCTTCTATGACAATTTACTCCCACTAAACCAGCACTGCTCTACTCCCGTTTCTGCTCCCTCCTCTTTCTCTGCAGCTGCACTGGCAGTAGGCCAATGCCAGTGTCTAGGAAAATAACCAGCAGCACTCCAGAGGGACAGATGAGTGCAGCATCACAGCAACAGCAGTGACCACAGAGCAGCCCAAACTCTCAGATGACCTTTTTAATGACCTGTGCTGTGAGTGCCCTTGTTAATCAGATGATTTAGTCTGCTGCAGTTTACTTCAAATACCATACAAAACAAGAGTCAAGATTAAGGATTTCTTAATCCATCCACAAACTCCTTCCCAGCCCACCAAACTGATTGTCATGGCATCTTCAGACACTTCTGCAGTGACGTCAGTGACAGATTAGATTTCTGCACCAGCCTGCAGAACACAGCTCAGAGACCCTTGGTCTGATTCCAGCCCTGGCAATTGCTGCTGCCAGCATCCTGCAATGGAATAGAGCAGCATGGACCAGCAAATGCAGGAATTCAAACAGTGCATGGAGAAAGCATATCCATAAACAACAACACAATCCCTACCACAATGAAGTGCAAACCCACGGAAAGATGAAATGCTGCAGAGCTCTCTTCGGTCAGCTCCATGTACAAAGCCAGACTATCTCCATCTGTGGGCTCATACCACATGCAGGCTCCTATGCCCCATTTACATTTATGAATATATTTAGATAGAACCATAAGGTTCTATTTTTATTATTTATTCTTGCTGTACAAATAGTCTGTATTTAAATCTAAAAGCCAGTTTATCGCAGTTACTTTTTCAGGAATCTTTTCTAGAAGCCAAATTTTAGTTTTGTTAATTTTTTTAGAGTTAATATTCTACTCTGAGGAGTCAAGTAGGCAAACTATGCTATGGAGAAGTTTATACCATTCTCTGATAGTTCATTAGAGGAGCAGAAGGGATGGCTTTCCCTGAGCTCCTTGGAGAATGACCCAGAGGGAAAAGCCTCCTACCAGGAGAGACTGATGAGCAGTCAGGGAAGCAGAGCTGGCTGTCAGCTCTTTCCAAACAACAATGGCCAAATTGTATTTTAGTATCAAGTAACAGTAAGGTGTGGCAATCAACTAGGTATGAAATTTTACCCAAACCTTGGCAGGGGAACCTTCCCTGACCTGCCTTAGGCCAGCTGCAGAGGCAGACAGAAAGCTTCCAAGCACCTGGGCAGTGTGGTGTCCCTGCCACTGCTGGCCCAGCTTGGGGGCACTGTACCTTCCCCCAGATTCTTCATCTTCTCTCAAAACCTTGATGTGCTGTAGAGTACCAGGAAAAAAATATGAAAACTTGATGTCAATGTAAAAAAAGTATTTGCTCAAAATATCCAGTAGTTACCACTAGATGGCATTTTGTTCCTGAGAAATTAGAAACACATGGTTTTGGGATTGATACACACAACAGGAAACAGTACAAAATGGAATTACTTACTTCATTTGACTAATAATTTATTATCCATTGTCTTGTATAAGCAAAACATTACTAACAGAAGACATTTCATTTGCAGATTGATAAATCCTGTTTATTTAACTATAGCTTGTGACTCTTCAACCCTCCGCTCAGTAGGTAGGGGTTTGAGCTGTTGTCAGCACTTACCAAAAATCTCTTCCACACTTTAAATGAAAGACAAATGTAGACCAGGTCACAGACTTTGAGCATGCCATGGAAATCTGCCAGAAATGCCTTGCTCTAGCAACTATATACAGTATTTCCTGTGTTATTTTTGGATAAACCCTTAAAACAGATTGCAGTATAAAAAAGAGTTTCCATTCAGGAAGAGAGCTGTTACAACTTTCTTATTATGAACTAATAATTTAATAATATTCACTTATTAATATTACATTTTTTCTGTGGTTCATTTTAGTTTCAGCTTTTACAAGCTGTGATGATTTACATTTTTAATCTCTGCAGGTTAGGATGTACCATACCCAGAGGTGCAATGAAGTTCTGCTGGGTACAGCCTGGGGTGACATGTAGGTGGCACTATTTAACATGACATTGTTTGGCATCTGTAAACCTCTTGTCAGATTAAACCAAGCAGGAGTATTTCCCTCATTCTGCAGCAGGAGCAAGGAGACTGTACATGACAATGCACAGCAAATCTGTGCAATCAAATTTTCTTTGACAAATTCTGCTTACTGACAGAGGCACTGATGGTCATTACAGTGGCTAAATCAGATCCTGCTCTCTTGCTTGCTTGGAAAAGACTCATAGAAGGAACCTAACTTCACTAAGATAAAATTTATCCTCACCTCTTCATAAAACAGGCACTAGCTTCTTTGAAGTCATTAATGTTGGAAAGATGCTTTAAGTCCAATATTTTAAGAAACTGTATGCTGCAACACTTTAAACAGCTTTATATATTTTTAGTAATTATATACCTACACTATTTTTTAGTTCAAATTAGCTTAGTACTATTCTCCAGCAACATAAACTGGACTAGAATAAATCAGTAAACAAGTCACACGGAAAGATTTCAATCTGTGAAAGTTTGTAACAATCTAACTCTGACAAGGGGGTGACTTTTTCTTCAATAGCCAGGACCTGTGGGACTTATGCATCCTCCAGAACATGTGTGAGTGCCTGGCACATTATAAAGTGCAGTTCCACGAAGGAGGGGTGTGTGCCCTTATCCAACATGTGAAAACAACAAAACCTAAATGATACAAGAAATTACAAGAGCAGGTAAAGACTGTGAGTTTCTTTCTTGAAATGAAAGAACTTCACCAGACCTTTGTAACAAGGAAAAGCACAGAATTTATATAACAAACTGGTACTTACAATATAAGGGAAGCATCCAAGTCAGTATAACAAGTTTCCATCCCAAGAAGCCAATGCTGTGCCATATGTGACAAATACAACCTTACTGTCAACTCAGAAACAGCATTCCAGTTGTCTGGTGACTGGGAACAGAGCTCAAGGCTCTATGGCCACCAAACTTCTTACACAGCATTCAAGAG
This sequence comes from Thryothorus ludovicianus, assembly GCA_013397245.1. Lineage (NCBI taxonomy): Eukaryota > Metazoa > Chordata > Aves > Passeriformes > Certhiidae > Thryothorus > Thryothorus ludovicianus. The sequence goes on along the minus strand of VZTB01003277.1, from coordinate 327,861 downwards.
AGTGCTGCATAATTTAGAGAAAAGTCCTATTAAAATCAGGACTCAAAAATGTGGGTAAACAGATAGATACAGGAGAAAAAAATATTTTACATATTCACACATGTATTCAAGTCATAAATTGTAAACTTAATAGCTTAAGAGCCATAAAATAGCCAACAAAATGAGCAAGTGCTCAAAATGTCATCCAGTGAAATACACAGCATCTCCTTGGTATTTACAAGGATTATGTATTTTTTTCAGCAAAAATCATTAGCCCTCTACAGGAATTCTGCTGAAAGAAAGGACAGAAAGCAAGAAGAGTGAAATATTAGCCTTTTGCTTGTTTTCTAATCTTAGCCAACCTGACTATAAAGTCTCTTGGCATTTTACAGGCAGCCAGAATGACTGTACTCTACATTATATCACCTTTAAGAGAATCCTTCTCAGCACAGCATTATGAATAACAGGATGTTTATACTACTTACCTGAAGTGAGATCAAAACATTTTCAACATCACTGTAACCATTTGGAAGAAACAGATCTTTACAGAACACATCTTTGTGTCAGAGGAAAGGGCTGCTATAATTGAGCAGTGAAATGCAGCATCTTCTTGGTGCAGACGTTTTCCCCCTCAGTTTCATTTTCTCAGTTTATTCAGGGCAGTTTATTTTGTTTGCTGCTAAGACAGAGGGCTCGTTTTATCCTTGCTCGTCTCCTTTTTCTCCTGATTAGAATCCCAGATATAGGCCAGATATATTTTCCCATTTTCTTTTCAAACATAAGCAAATTAGTAGGCTTTCTGAAATCATTCAGTTAATAAAATGCAGCAGCCCAGTTGTTTCTCAAAGGCAGTATTTTTGCCTCCTGTAATGGTCTAGAACAAGTGACTCAGCTGAAGGGAGGGAAATACTATTCATGGACCATGCCAGTACTAGCTTGCAGCAAAAAAAGGCAAGTTTTAGGCAGTAGGAAAAAACCAGACCTTTAGTCTTTTGGGTAGCTAAACACAGCCATCAGACCAGCTTTCAGCACATTCCATCCACCAGGGCACAGATGGTGTGAAATGGAGTTGCAACAGCTCATGTTTGTAGTTTGATGTATTGAGCCAGCCACAGGCGATGCAGACGTGGCTCCCTGCAATCCTGTTTCTCTGAAAGTTCTCCTTGGCAGTGCCCTCCTTCCTAAAGCTCGTCACAGCCCGGCACTGACAGTCCTCCCTAAGCCAGAGCACTCTCCCTTAAGCTCCTTCCTTGCAAGCTGAGTAGCACCAGGCCCTGCTGCCCAAGGTGGTTACAAATACTGCCCACTCTCTGCCCTGCTGTTTCTGTTTCTGTTAGTAAAACCAAAGAAGAGTTCCTAGTAGCAAGACCCCTTTTCTTTGCTTCAAGCTGTTCTGCACCTTCTATGCTTGTTATCATTTCTAGTCTATGCAGCTTAAGCTACTGTCTCTTCACCTATGGAGTAAAAACAACAATAGACCTTGCATAATGATTTTACAACACTCTTCTGATTAACGATTCATCCCTGATTAAATTTACAGGTAGTTTATCTAAAAATCTAAGAACCTCCTGTGCCTCCTCCTCCTCCTAAAATGAATAGGATAAAGTGTTTATAACAATACATTATAGAAAATGGTAATAAAAAAGGCAAAAAGGTTTTGAGTGAGGGTTAAAATACACTAATTACAGAAACAGGATCAAGTTTATGCATCTCCTTGTACTACTGACAGCCATGTGATTAGATGATAACTCACCCCACACCTAGGAAGTTAAAAACTCTTCTTTGGAGAAGGTTGCACTTTGTAGAGTTATGAAGCCATCAGCATACAACCTGCACTTATTTGTTGTGCACAGCATCTGTAATGAAATCTTTTGTAACATTTAGAAGTCCTTCCATACCTAAATATATTTAATTATATATTAAAATATTTTATAATTATGTTTATAATGTATCTTAGTTTAGGAAGATGCAAATATCAAGATAACATAAGTTTCTCATATCTGTTTTAGCTGAAGACAAGGTACAGAGTGTGCAGAAATTCCTTTTCTGACTTTTAACTTCTAGAAATGGAAATTTGCTGTAGAGGGTTAATACAATCAAGGGGGAAGCAATAGGCAAAAAGAAAGAATTCCACACTGAATATATAACCACTCTCTGGGGCTCATCACACAAAGAAAAATATTTTGAAAAGGAAGAAAGGAAAGAAAAAGGTCATTATCCTACATTAGATAAATGAAGGGAAAAAAAAAAAAAGAGAGGAAAAAACCCAAAAGGAGTCACATTAAACCCTAAAATTAAAATGAGAATTACCATTGAAGAATATGAAACTTTGAAAATGTCATGATAAAATCACCCAAACCAATTCTACAGCATTACACAACATGGGTTAACTAAATAATACCTGTGTTACTTTTGATACAATGGTTAAAAACAAATGTAGACTACTGCAAGCCAATCTTACATTAACTGTTCTGCAGTGTAAATGAGCACAGTTCCAATTATGTCTCTACTGGGAGAAGCAACAGGCAGCATATAAATGCAAACAGCCTTCATTAGATACATTGTCATGAGTATATTAATCATGTCAAGAAGCATTGCTCAAGTTTCCTTCAGTGCAATTTAACATACCTTACTTTATTAGGATGCACTTAATTTCACTATGCTTTCTTCTCATTATCATTTATGATGACCAATTAAAATGTTTGTGTCTGTCTCTTAGCAAATTACTCCTGTAATTCAGGTAGCTGAAATCACCACTCATCCCACACTTCTGTTGTCTCCTGCTCTTGGTGTAATATCTTCCTTTGCCCAGTCTCTCTCACCATTGTAAACAGAAAAAAACCCTAACTTAGGTTGAATAGTTAAGATACAAACCTGAGTCTTTTTACAGAACAGACATCAAGAAATAGGCTGGTTCTCCACCCTTCACACACCTTGCCCCAAGTACCCCTGTTATACAGCCTCTTGTTCCCTTGGAGTCACAAGCACAACTCATAGAAAAAGAACAGCATGAAACAAGGGATGCCTCACACATTTTTCTCTTACTGGGTTAAAAGTTATGTGCAGCTTCACTTCACTTGGTCCATACATGGAACGAATGCAGACACACAGCAACTTTGCCCTTTTGTTTCCTCCAAAGCCTCCATATTGGGGTTCTGGCACGAGCTTTTCAAATGATAACAGAATGGGCCATTCCACACATTTCCAACATCCATAAATAAGCCCAAACCATTTTTACTATTATAAACATCAGGCGTGAGGGCATGATTTTTTCTGAACCTTTGACAACACAACTGTGAGCCATTCATTTGCTTACAGCTGTTATTTCTGGCTTCATGTGTATTGAAGTAAGATTAAAATCACTGGAAGTTAAGTGGAAATTCTGATTACACACAGCGCTTTTACTGTGGAACTCAGGGCAACCGGGAATGGCTGAGCAACATCTGGGATCACCAAGCTACGTTTATGAACTCATTTATCTGTGGATTACCTTGGGCTCCTGGAACTAATGATACAATGCTTGTTCCTGAGAAGCTGCTGGAGCTCAGCTGCAGAGCGATGGTATTTGCCTTATTTTCTCAAGGAACATACGTGTTCTCGTTTACATAACATTATTTTGACATTACAGTAATGACTTCCAGAGAAACGCTGATAATTGCAAGGATGAAGAAATAAGTCTGAAGACAGTGCTGCCTTTTAGAACAATTATAATTTCATTAAAATAGGAACATAACTTAAAGATAGATTTTATTCTCTTTGATGATTTACTCATGCAAACTGCACATAAAAGAAAACAGTACAGTTTGTGAAACATGTCAAATGTAAAGACCCAAAATGCTAAGTACAGAAGTAGTGTGACAACGTCTCAAAACGGAATCCATGGTAGTACGGCTAATACCTTGTCTCTATTTGCTGAACACAGATTTTAATGGTTCTTTTTCCAGCCCCATTAACTGTTTACACATCTCCTATACACTTATGTAGACTTATTTTACAAGCGCAACGGTTTTGTTATAAAAAAACTCCACTTATATGATTTAAAAGCCTTTGTGTTTAGGAGAACAAATTATAGTATAATCAATGAGGCCGCATCTAGTCCACCAAAACTACAATGAAAAGTGACTGTAGAGCTTTCTTGCAGAATTCACATTTTGTGCCTTTGCAATGCATTTCTTTCTCACAAGAGGTCCATTGTATTTAACCATCCTGGAAACGTTCAATAACTGTTACAGCTTTTTATCTTGAAATTGGGAAAGTAAGACTTTGAAACACATGAGGTTATCAACACAACTTTCTTAGTTTTAAAATACAAAATATTTAGAATCCCTAATATTTTCATGCTTAAAGCCCTGCAATGATACATATATGACTTAGATACTTCTTTGTCCAGTTTTCATTACAGTATGGTTGTATATATATTGCAGAAATTATATTTTCCTGTGGATCAATTACATTTTTAGATTTAAAACTGAACCAAATAGAAATCTGATGGCACTGACACTTAAAAAACGCATGGTATAGTGTGGAGAAGGAAGAGCAAATGAATTACACAACCCATTATAAATGCATTAAATCTTTGTTATATACATAATGGAATCCTGCTTTACTGCCAGTTGCTACTATGCATCTGTTTTTGCTATGATACAAAGTTTTCTGACCTGAAAGCACACATCTACTTTTTTTAAAACAACTTAATCTATTGTAAAATATTGTACTGTATTTTGAACATGAGTACAATGAGAATCAAAATAGATAATGGCACATTTAAAAAACTCAATATCCTACAGATGATTGGATAATGAGAAAAAGTGTACCTACAATCATCTCATCAGAAACAAACTACATCATGGAATGTTAGTTATCCAAGTTCGCACAGTAAATAACATTTTAAAACTGCAATCACCTATCAGCCAGCATCACATTGAAGGCATCTTTAAACATTCAAGCAAAAGACTGCTGGCATTAACTACTGAACCATTCTCACACACACACCACACACACCACATTATAATTACATTGTTTCCAAGATACGGTAGATACTGATTTTTTTTTTTTTCCACAAGAAAGGTATCAAAATTTTTGCTACTAAAAGATGACAGTGCTTACACAAGAATTAAGTACAAGTTAGCTTGCAAATACAAGACAATGACAAAAAAAAGTCGAGTTGTCTGAAGAAGGATTTTAGGCTTTTCTGGCATCCAAAACCATGAGTAAACTCCTTAGTCTGCGACTCAAAAATCCACAAAATATCAACCTACTTTGGAATAACAAGTATTCCATATTTGATAACCCTGTATTTTACAATATGCTTACTGGTTTCAGCCTAGCAACAAGGGGTGGTTATAGATATCTATTCTGACTGGAGAATTAAAGCTCTCCTCCCACCAGAATCAAGTGTTGGAGTGGCGTAAAACCCACCTGACATCAATTTAAAAAAAAAAAAATCAAATCTAGTTATTAATGATCCTCATCTAGGATTGGTATGTGCATAAGTACTGTATCTCATATACTGTACTGGCCCTATTAAACAAATTAAAAATCCCAACAGTTAAAAGCCAACCAAAACACTATACATAAAAAACCCAAATGTTTTTCTTCCAATGTTCTTCCTCTCATAATGTGCAAAACAACAAAAAGGCAAAAAGACTAAAAGCAAATTTACTGTTACTGTCTTTCTCTTGCCTAGTGCTTTATGACCTTGCTAACTTTACAAAGTCAATAGGGACTATGCAGAACTTTGGTATAAAAATGTCACATAATATTCCTATCACAGTCTTGGGGATGACCTTCAGTAATTCACCCCAATGTTTGTTAAAATAATACCAAATTAAAAATGAAATAAACCACATCGTACTGTACACACACTTTACACATTAAGCACAAAAAATAACTAGTAAAACTAATACTTAAAAAAAAAAAAGTCTTTTGCAAAGAGACTAGAACTGGTGTTCTGTCTTATCTCCACCTGCCAATCGTTAAAGCCAAATTTAAGTCGGATTTTTAAAAATTAATAATTTTAAGCTACAATTTCTCCTAGATGGAGACTGGTCTGTTGTTGGTTTCCCTTTAAAGTCACAGATGCGTATCTAAGGAACCGATGCAACGCAAGTTTCTAATCAACTTCCCGACGGCTGGGCCTGGGAGGGCGGCGCCAGGACGATCTGGGACAGCACGGGCTCCGTGCTCTGGTCCGCCATCTGCGTGAGCACCGAGGTGGCCACGGCCTCCGCCTTGGACGTGGAGCTGACGCCGTTGGAAGTGCTGACGGAGCTGTGCTGGATCGCCTCGGCGTGAGGGCTGCTGGGCACCGAGATGTCCTCCGAGCTGTCATCCTTATCTGCAGCTGAGCAACGGCACGTCGGTCAGCGTCCCCAGAGCATCCCAAAAACATCCCCAAAACAGCAGCCACCCCCCAGGTAACCAACATTCCTGCTGTCATGCAGCACAAATTGCAAAACAGACTGATTCCCGTTTCTAAAAGAAAACCCTGCTTTGTGGGACTGCAGTACGGACTATTCAGGAAACCAGAACATTTTCACACCTTCAAAGCCACGATTAAAATCTCCTGCCTAGTAAATCAGTGGTACTGATTTGAAAAGGAAGAAAGGGTACTACGCCTAATTTTAATTATGCATGTTCACAACAGTAAGCATTATTCACAGACTAAAAAATGCTAATTATTGTGTCTGCTTACCAATCAAACAAGAATAATCCTACGTTCAGTAAAAAATATTTGTGACTATGAGTAAGACATCTGAAAAAATATTACTTACACTGATATATTTACTGGACAACACTTACACAAGTTTTCAGCCTCAGTATTTTTAACAGAATGAAGTTCCATAACTTAACAAATGCCTCTTGATAGGTTTTAAAATTGTTAAAACTGATTTAAAAAATATTTTTGAAGTATTTCAGGTGCTCTCCACAAAATCAAAGTGAATTCGCCACAGAATTACATAATTATTTTTCCATGACCAAGGCTAAGCAGGTTAAAGAAAAAAAATTACCACCGTGCAAAACTAGAATTTCCAAAATGATAATGACTTAAAACATCCTTCTTGCACAGATAGTCATGCTAAAATCATCCTTTTTTCCAGAGCTGCAGAGGTTAGCCACAGTATTATGCAAACACTGCCAAACTAAAAGCTGAGTTCAAAACTAAAAAATTAAGAACAGAAAATGATCCTACTGATCTATTTTTTTCACTCAAAAATAGGAATACTAATGCTGAATTTCTTTGTAACTTTTTTGTATCACTTTGTGCTACTTTATGTCTGCAAGTACTTTTCACACCAGTTTTATAAACTGATCAAAACCAGTACCCAGGTGGAATATTTGAAGTCCCTTTTAAACTGCTACTATCATAATACAAACATAGCCAGAAGCAGGCATGAACTATTGCCTGGGACAAAGCAATAGAACAAAGCTTGATTTTCTCTATCTTGTCTTTGCACTCCCCTTTGAGATTTGCTTGAGATTGGCCTACAAGTGCAGAAGTGTGTCAGAGAAATGACGGGGAAGAATGACACTAACATGAGGAGACAAGCAATGCTGGGGTATCAGGTTCTCATTTCCACAGAAAGCTAGGCTAACAGCAGCAACTAAAAGGAACATTAAGCATCAGAAACCAATAATGAAATGAAGTTTATGTTTTACTGAGGTTTATATGACATACAAGCTACAGGTAAGAAAATTTACTACATTAGCAAGTCAAGACCCCAATATAAAGATCTCTGAGCAGCCCTATGCAGACTAAGAACAAAATTCTCTTCAAAGCTTGAAAACAATTGTTCTATTATTAACTGCTTCTAGAAAAGAATGGTAAGGTCAAAAAGGATAGGTAAGCAAGGAAACTCCTATATTTTTTTCCTAGAAATGCTGCCTACAGGAGCAAAGTGGCAATCTCTCCTACAATTCTACTAAAAGAGCATGGACATAACAGCCTGGAAGTTAGAATGCTCTTATCCACTAGGCCAACTGTTTTACAGATCCTTACAGATCTTTCAAACATGAAAGGAGTGAGATACTGATGACACTGAATTAGATCTGCTGACAAGTACTGCATATCCAAAGGTTTCATAATAATTGTATACAGCAAGAGCAAGAAGATTAAGATATTTCCAAAAGGCATTTGTGATCTTAAGGAAAGTTTCCCCATTCAAGAACAGAAAGAATACTAACAAGTATTCATTTACAAGTATTCAAGAGGGTGTCATCTTTACCATACATCTATCAAGACCTACAGGATCTCATGTGAAAATAAGCAAGAAGGAACACATGCAAACACTGTTAAAAATAGAAACTCTAGTGCCACTTCCTGAAAAATACTCCATTACTAATTATGAGTAGTGTATTTTTTCCTCCGACAGAATGAAATGGCAGCAAGTGGGATGACATGTATCAGAGTGTCTCTGCTCTAACAGCTCTCCTCCTCTTCAGAACTGCTGTTATTCTATGCATCTCAATCTTCCTATCAGCTGCTTTTGCTGATTCCCAACATCTGTGTTGTCCAAAACCTCCTCATTCTCAATAAAAATGGTTGGTTTTAAATGCTATGAGTCAGAGATAAGTAGATCACTATCTTTCAGCCAGAGAAGTTCTTCCACTGTTCTGTCTTCCCTAACACAGATATCTTAACTCAAAAGAAATGTCTGCAATAACATCACAGTGGTAAAGAATATAAGAAATGTTCTTTTCTGACCTTGATGGGCACTGGAAGATTCTATAAGCAATGTAAGAAACAGCTTTGAGTACAGAGATGACCACCAATGTGCAAGAGCAGTGTTCATATCATAGAGCAGACAAACATACTGTACTGAAGACACAAAAGTACACAATTCATGTATTTTCAGATGCCAGGGGCCAGAGAGGGGGAGCTTACAGCAGACAGGTGATTATAGAAGACATAAAGCTAACACTAAGTTATGGTAATAAAGTGGACTGGAAGCATAAATCCCTACAATAACTACAATCCAATACTTAAAAAAAGGTGACATCCTAAAGAATAGCTATTTGAATTTTCTTCAATGTCCCTCCTTATGTAGCCCTAACTTTACAGGAACAGCAGCCAATAATTGAAAAAGACCTCTCCATTTGAAGAATTAAAGATTTAAAGAAAATCTACTTAATGAATATAGAAGGTATTTAAAAGTCATCTTATTACAGAAGTGACTTGCTTTCTTAACCCTGAAGACTGAGAATGAATAAAGGCTTTTAGAAGAACATAGAAAAGTCATACTTAAATTCTGAGAGATTTTTTTTTTCTTTTCTTCTTAGTTGACCAAAGAACTGCCAGGAACAGGCAATGAGTCTATAATTTCAAAAGTGCAACTGATATGTAACAGAATCATATTGTAACTAACAATGTAAAAATAAAAAAAAAGCTGAAGAATTTTAGCTTTTTAATGGCTCCTCCACCTTTGCCTCAAACCAAGGAAAATGCACAGTCCAAATTAGAAATAAATTCACAGAAATAATGTTTGCTGTATATTAGAAAGCTGAACATTTACAGAACTACATCATATGAACTTTACTGAAGGCTACATAGTTCCTAGACAGGCTGCATCACGAGGAGCAAGTCACTTTGGATGTGGAGCACAATGTGGGCTAGACTGGGCTATAGGAAAGATTTAAGGAGCACCAAGACAGGCACAGGCTTCTGAGGATGTACTAAAAGTACCCTTTTGGAGCAGTCAAACATTGCTGCTGTTTGCTTCTTACCAATAGCTTCCAGTAAGTTAAGCAGACAAAGAGGGAGGGATTTCAGTCTTCAGAAGAAAAAACCCACCCACACCAAAACAGGAGTGAGTACACAAGTACTGACATGATCCTGAATTCTTTTCATTCCTCTGATAATCACCAACAAGGAAGAAACCACCTGGTAATTCTCATCAGGCCACTCAGGGACTATAGAGGGACCTAAGCCCAGAAACGCTTATTTCCAGGGAGTTGTTCTTTGTGAATATCCCCTGCAGGCACTGAAGAGCCATTGCCTGTCCAGCACAGGCTGCAGGATCACAGCAGTTTGAGAGGTTCAAATCATTCAAGCTCTGAAACTGGTTAGTCACCTTCTATCTTCCTTTTTAAAAACAGCAACAGAAAGAACACAAACCCCTCCATTTAATGCCTCCTACACTGCAGCCTCTATTTATCTTTTTTTATATTCTGTTTTGAACAATTGCTTTTGAATATTATGTCTTTGTCAAAAATATGAAAAAAATACCTAAAAAACTCCTTCCTCTTTTAAAAAAAAATATCTGAATACCATAACACATTTTCTTCTCAACAATTTTCACCTTTATCCTACTATAAACTCAGAAAAATCCTGACAAAATACAGGGAGTATTGTAGAAGACTTTTAGAAATTATCTAGTATAGAAGGTGACATGAGAGAGAAATGAACAGCATCTGGATTTCTTGTGTACAGAGCACTTTCCCCATCATAGCTGAAGTTGCAGTCAGAACCAAAGCAAGCTTCTCTGGAAAATAAAAACATTTAAGCTGGCTGAGTTTTTTTTGAGGCTGACTCAAAGTACAATATCCATTTTTCTGGTTTCTCTGTCCTGATGACACCCTCTTTTGAAGCAGGCACAACTCTTTAAAATAAGGAAAATGTCATCCTGAAAACAATTTTAGAAGAAAGGGCTACCTGCATTGTCATGCTTTTCACTGAGCCTGAGAAAAAATGTGTCTAGGAAATACAAAAAATCTTAAAAGACATGTAAAAGTAAAGACCAAGTGATATATTATTTATTCCTACTTAAGGGCATAATTTATGAAAAGCCATCCAATTATGAACTTGGCTCTTAAAATGTGGTCTATGCAGTGCACAATATTCAGCACTGTAGGAGCTCTTTAAGCTGGGGTCTTCCACAGAGACAAGACTGTTAAACCACTCACTACATTTTTGAAGCATTTCAACTTTGATTATTTGATGAATGTAATATGCTTATTTAAATATATTTTATAGGAACACCATTTTCATGAACATATTGACTCAAATAATTTTTCCTCTCATAAACTGTACTGTGGGTATGTCACTTAACCAACATGCTTTCCTAACAATATTCACGCAGAGATAATGTGACAAAATCCTTTCAGAGGGATGGCATTACAACTATCATTCATGTTTAGCTTTTACTTTCAACAGACTTTTCAAGCAACTGAGCTATGCTTTCAATTTCCTTGTGTAATACTATTTTTTTCTAAAATGTAGGCTTTTACCACTGATTAGTATTTCAGGTCTGATTCATTTTGTATTCCTTACTAAATCAGAAGCATTAAAGTCCTTTACTGAGGGCTGAAAACAAGCACTACTAGAAAGGCCATTCTCTAATCCTTCAACAAAGAAATCCTTGGCATGGAATCACTCAGTTTATGACTTACGATGAAATATTGTACAACCCAATTCAAGGACATGAGTCCTCGAAACATCAAAATTCAAGAAACGTGCAGTTTGTTTTTTGTGTGGTGTGTTTTAGGTTTTTATTTGTTTGTTTTTGTTAAAAACCTTGCATGCATAATGCTATCCCCTAGTAGCTTCTGTATGAAATTATGTTGTTCTGTCAGATGGGAGCCATAATGGCCTCATCCCTGCAGCAATCATTGTTAATATAAATCCCAAACGTATTTCTATACTGTTCCAATTTACTCCAAGATGCTATTTTCTGTCTTGTCAAAATGACTGGAGATCAAAGGACCAAGATTTATAAGCTCAAAACTGACAAAATCAGTATTCTAAATATATATGGCAATACAGAGTTGCTAAATCTCCTGAATCTTTTAAATTAAAAAATATTGCCCATTCTGATGAAATTGCTTACAATGACTACAAGTAAAGATGGTGGCTATTAAGTTTTATCGCAAGCACCTGAGGATCTGTTTGCATGCAGTACAAAATGTTCCTTTATTCTCCTGAATTACTGACACTGGCAAATTAAAATGAAGTGGCTACATATGGCAGAAACAATCTTCACATTTACAAATATCTTGAAATATCACTAAATCATAAAAACGAAAGCTGTGGGTTATATATTATGAATGTTGCCTAATGCATTCCCAGCTCAGTTATTTGTAACAAATTTGTGTACAATGGACAAAATTGGCCATTTATTCTACAGCGGCAGCAGCTGGTTCTGGCACTGTGTATCACAGCCAAAAAGGAAGCTACAAGTCAGGAAAGCATAATTAACCTTTAAAATGCTGGAAGGATGAAAAGTCAGTAGACCAACTTAAAAACAAAAATATGGATTAGAAAATATTGGTATTGACAGTGTCAGTTTTCTCTTCCACACTAGAACTGTTTTTAAAAACACCCTCTCTATAGAAAAGCAATGTGGATATCAACACAATCTAGAAGACATTGTACAGTAGGAGCCATGAACCTGCATCTGATTATTTTAATGGCTTGACTGATCCTGGATGTTATGGTAAATGAGGACAGCTGTTATAGTACCTCTACTGAAATCTCATTACAATGAAGGAAAAACATCCACAAGGACCTTTCACTGTATTAGGCTACGATAAAGTATAAAAAATGGTTTATCATGTGCTCTTAACACTTTAATTATGTTTTCCAAAGCAGGTGTAGTAACGATAGTCCTTAAATGCTAATTATCATATGCATTCATTAAACCAACAGAAACATTTCAATGCTATGCAACATTCAATTTTGACTTAAACATGTAGTTTTAAATATCATGTATTAATTCCTGTCTTCCAATAACTTCAAGATTATAAAAAAAAGATCTTTAATGTAATATATGTATTATTAGAACTGCACTTCTCAATTTTAATGCTCATTCAGTTCAATTTGGCAGTATTTCATTGATGCAGCCTCAGGCTATAGGTAATGGAACATTACTCACTATGATAGCCAGATTTCTTCTGCATGGCAGTTACAGGGCAATCTTTATGAGCCAGAAGAAGCTGTTTCAGCTGTGCCACTTCATTTCTCAGCAGGGTGACTTCATTCTAAAGGAGAAGAAAGTTATGTACTTTACCAGGCTCAAACTATACACGTTTTGAAGGTAAGCATTAAGTTTTATAGGATTTTCAGTTGTTCATTTAGGGGTAACTGAAATACAAGAAGTTTCCATTTGGTATATATTGCAAATACGCATATATTTAATCTTAGAAAAAGCAAGTATTAGCTGAAACTTGGCTAGCTTTGTTACATTAACAGGGAAATGCTTGGTTTTTTTAAAAATACAACATATGTTTTTCAGTTTGCAGATGCAGTCTACATATAGTCCCATTCACATGATCCAGCTACTGTGAGACTCTTCTGGAAGGTTTTGTGATGAATTCTAATCAGAGTAAACCTACATTTAGCTACACACATTTTAACAGATGTCACAGCCAGCACTAAAAAACGGAAAAATATAAAAGAAAATCTAAGAAGCCGATGCAGAATAATTTTTTAGTGACTCTTATTTATAATTGGACTTCAAAATAGGAAATCTCACACACTGGAAAATAATTTAGCAAATATTGGTTGATCTCCAGACTGATTTTTATTTTGGCAGCCATACATAAACATGCTCTCTGAAGGAATCATTGACAATAATGACAAAATCCGGAAATGTCAGCTTGTGTTGCTAAAGCAGAGTGCAATCTAAGAGACAGCACCTGCACAATCCAGCACCTGGGTTCCTTTCCACACTGTGCCTTTCCACTGTTGGGTGACCTTGAGCAAGGTCATTTCACTGCTTTGTGCTTCGCCCTCCCCATTTGTAAACTGGAGGACAGCAGTACTTACCTTCCCTGGAAAGCAGCTTGGTGTCTGGAGATGAGGAGTGCTATGTAACTGCATCACATGTGACAATCCAAATTAAGAATGGTGTGGCATTTTGATAGACCCATTTTTACTTCAGAGAGTAGAAAAATATTTATGAATCAAATTATCTGTAATGCTTTGTGATCCCCATATCTGGACACAATATGTGTTTTTCATGGGTTATTTTATCTTGAATATAAATCTTTTCTATTAACACTTGTGGTTACTTTAGGTATAAGAACTTTTGCATATTATTGTAATACACCACACATGTCACATGATTATGTAGTAAATGCTTATGTTTATGCATTTAAGGAGCAAGTTAAAGAAAAAAAATCAACAGAGGAAAACTGGATTGCATCTGAAATTATCTTCAAAATAAAACTACAAAAGAGTCAGCCTATTTACTTGCAAGCAAGAAATAAGGCAATGCAGCCAGAGATTATATGAATTACAAGTTAAAGGATTCCAAAAGAAAACAATTCTTCCAGATCAGAACTTATTAGGTTTAATTACACTAAGTAACTAAAAGATCAGATTGTTCAAAGAAAAGCTCCTCTTTTGTGCGTGTCTCTCTCCATTTAGAAGACAACAAATTTCAAGCCTTTATACCTGCAAAATCCTCTTAAAGTCTCCTTTTTTATTCATTCCTTTTATGTGTAGAATACCCCTTAGAAACTTTTTATTAAAAGCAAAAGCTGAAAGATGCCAAAAATCTGACTTCACAGACATTTATAATGAAAGAAAAATGTGACTGTAAACAAAAAGGTTTGCAATTAAAGAAACCCAACCAAAAGCCCTACAAATTCTCTACTAGGTGGCATTACACATCCTGAAACCTTAAGCTGTTAAGGAAGCACAGGACTACTGTCTCCAGCTCTGTCTGCCCTTAGTTCACCATGTTATTTACTAAGGAGCCACAAATCTTGATACCATGAAGGCAGCTGCACAGAATTGACACAGGTTTGAGTACAAAAAAACACATTGATGTAGTTTTGAGACACTTGATAACCTACAGAAGGAACAGTGTCCAAGACTATGAAATACAGTTCTGTTAGTTCAAAGGAACTTTGGCAATCAGGAAAAGGTTTCCAGAAGTTTTCTATCTTGTCTCCTACATTTTAAGGAAGAATTTTATCTACAAACAGCACATGTAAGTATGAAGTTGCTGTTCATCTGTGGAAGTAAAATTATATGTTTACAAAAATTTTTTAAAGAGAGTTTATAGATCAATGTCAACTCTATTAAAAATATTGACCTCTCCTAGCATAAATACACAAAGCAAATACATTATCTTATATTAAAGCAAACTTGAAAAACATGGATCAACATTCCTATATAAAAGAGATTGAGGTAATCTGTAGAACAAGCTGTATATTCCCTAAGAAGATGACTTGTGCCAACAGTTCTCTATACAATGCACACAGCACTCGTGGCACTAGAACAGAGTTCTGTGCCACACACATGGATGGGGAATGTCACACAAAGGCCATCTGTGGCTCCCATTCACCATTACCAGTAAGAACCATTTCTAACTGGTAAAGGGGCGTTGTTTAGAACCCATTCTTACACATACTGCAATTAATTGTCTTGCTTGTGACAACAGCAGGTCTTTCCATCTCATTCCAAACATGTGAATGTGTGGTGGTCATTTAATATGTGGTTAGCATGCTGAAAAGGTTACCAAGAAACACATGAAATAAACACTTTTAACAGGTGGCATGAAGAAAGATACTTCGAATTTTCACACTGGAAAGGTTCTCCTCATTAGTGAGGCAGAACCAAGTGCAGGCATCAACAATTCTTTAAAGAAGTATGTAATATAGCTCATGTGCTGTTGTGAAAAATTCATATGTTCCCACATTTCAAAATGTGCTAGCATGAGAAAGCAGGTTTCTGGAGAACAGCATATTTACTTGTACCTGCACTCCTCCAAAAGATGCTTTCCCTCCTGCATTTTATGAAGAGAAGACAGAGTATATGACACATTCTTCTGTATCTGCCCATTCCTCCCTGCACCCAAAATGCAGATGTAATAGTGGCACCATGGAATCACATTAGCCCTTATTCAGCATGGTGTGGGACAACATCTGTGATATGTTATTACTCCAAGTATCAGAGGCATATATGGGGACAGGGGACTGTCTGTGGCTGAGCTGAACAGCATTCTTGCTTTTTCTTTTTGGGCAACTTCCTCTATGGGAAAGGATCTTTACTTATGGGCATACTTTCATAATTTAGCCTTCCTAAACAGCTTCTGCAGCATCAGTACAAACCATCACTCAACTGCTGCTCACTGAAAACCCACTGTGACCTCATGAGGAAGACAGGCCATTCTTCTGAAGCTTCACTCCCTAGGAGTATTAATGCAGCAGGGACCAAATACAGAACATATAATGCACTTTGGCACTTGATCCTGCAGTGTGCCTCAGTGGCCACTGTGGATATTGTCAATACCTTCTTGTACCCTGCAGGATTGTGCAAGGCACAGAGGCCACACAAGGTGGTGAATAAAATTTAAAATCAATAAACAAGTCAACAATTAATAGAAAACACACTCCTCAAAAATCAAAACAGTAAATAAACTTCAAAATGTTGGAAGCATGAAAAAAACCTACACAGCAACACCTGTAATAAAGACAGCCTACCTAACCTATATATCCTACTAGTGATGCAATGGATGGAAATTTTCCCTTAAGCAAATATTTGAAAAACACTGCTTAAAAATGAAATTACTTTCAAACATTTCAAAGAAGAACTTGATAGAAATTAATCTACAGAACAAAATAAATACATCAACCAAGTAAGCCTCTTCAAAATCCATACGTTCTCTAAGTCCTAAAAACCTTCACACTGACATGGGAATTTCTGACAGAGACATTACAAGAAAGCCAGTAACAGCATTGAAAGGAGTCACGATTGTCACATGAAGCAATGCAATGCATTGGTATGAATCTGCTTTTGGAAATGTGACATCTTGGTAGCTTCAGCTGAGCAGGCCACTTAGACATTAAACAAAATATGAACTGCTAACCCAAACACAGTCTATAAAACTGCATTAAGGCAAAACTCCAAACTTATTAAATTTTCTATTAAATATAAAGTAGGTAATCATGGGTCATTACAGCCCACTCTGCTGATCAGCTGTGTTAGCTTGTCAAGTTCTTATTATGGAAATATAGGATTGATTAATGTTTTCACATAAAGTACAGTGTAATTATTCCTCTGATATCCAATTTTCTTTTCAAGTTATTCTGTTCTTTACAGCTAACAGCTTTGCTTTTGGTAGACTGCAAAAAATCTTTCTTGAATTCACCATTACTGAATTAACACTTGGAAACCTTTTGTTTATGGCACTTATGTGATTTTTAAGTTATAAAACTTGGTATATATATGTGAAAGGCAGTTCACATGATACCAAACACTACTTTCACTAAAAAACTGAATGGCTGGTTTTTTTCATTCTCTTTCATGCCTTTCTTTGATTATTTCAGCTACACATAATTATGTAATTAATGGACTTAATTGAGGACTGTGCATTAAACAAATATGTCTAAAGCCTGTGAACAGGTATGAGAAGAATACATATTTGCAAGAAATTTAAATAATGCTTGTGCAGAATGTCATGATTGTTGGAAATCAGGAACCATTTCATGGTGTGTGCTTAGGTAGGAATCTTTTACATTTCAGGGTCTGGGATGCTGAGTATTTTTAAAGGTATGAATATGAAGATGACTGATACACTGTAATTTTGATTACATGATGAAAAATAACCTTAACATTCCCTACTTTCCTGTTGATCAAATTGTGATGATTTCTATACCAAACAGCACCAGAGGTGAATTTTCGTAGGATGATGCTGATGATGATCTGTGAATTTGACTCAGTGAACAGCTCTGATAAAGAAAAACAAGTGACACTTTAACATACCAAAATGCATCTCACTGCATTTTCTAAATGAATGCTTCATTTAGGAAGTACATAGTTTTTCCTTTCAGCAACTTTCAAAACGAAGCTTTTAGACTTTTTATTTTGAGAACAATAATTTGTGCCAATTTTTTACATGCTTCTGGAAAACATTAGGAAAATATGCTTTGACATTTAATAGCAGTTTAAACAAAGGGGTCATGGATTGTTCTATGGGGGGAAAAGTACATTCACATGACAGCTTTCTGAGATCAGATGAGGTAGAAAAGTGACCTGCAACTGGCCCTACCCTCTTACAGCACACTTAATCACTATAGTATTTAGGTGGTGGTAGTAAAAATTTGCACTGCCACTGCCATACCCATTCTGTGGACAAAAGAGGGCCTCAGTATCCACTGATGTCAACAGGGCACCTCTCATGAGCATTACATTTACTTTAAAGGAAGAAAAGTGAAGTAAAAAAGAACCAAAGGAAATAAGCCCAAAACTTACTCAAATAATCCAGGCTGTGATACAAAGTAAGAGCAAGATGTGTTCAAGGTAAAATTATTACTTTTCTCCTAGGTATGTATTCCAACACAACTTGTCATCTTAGTTTAGTATTACAGTCTGAAAGTTACTTCAAATGGAAAAAAAAATAGAAGGGTATGATCCTTGAATTTGCACATCTTGAAATATGAGTATGCTCTTATCCTCTAATTTTACTGCTATATGCAACTAGTTCTGAATTTTAAGCTTGAATTGCACCACCAGTTATAAAACCATTTACATTTCAGATTTCATGCAAAGTTTTAAGCTCCACTGATCAAGGACCATTGTGTAAAAACAAAACTTATCAATTTTTCCTCGAAATGAAAAGTATACCTGCAACTGGCCATTTAGTGAGCTCAGGTCCTCAGCTTTTTTCTCCAGTGACTGCACCCACACTTTCCGTTTCTGCCGGCACCTGGAGGCAGCAGCCCGGTTTCTCTCCAGGAACTTCCTCCTTTTCTCATCAGGGTCTTCATTGGCAGCTCTTCTTCGCCGACCGCCTGTATTTGGTGTTTGTGGCGTAGGCTGAGCTGGTGATGCCTGAAAACAGCCATGACTTAACCTACAGCACTGCTACAAATAGCCATCACATCTTGAGAAAAGCATTCAGGGCATTTATAAATACATTCAGGTTACATACGTTTTTTTTTTGAAAGCTGTGCCCATTCTTCTCTACAGCAATATTTTAAAAACTTTTACCCGTACTTACACTCTTGATCATTTTACATTAACGTGTTACATCCAAAATAGCTTTCAAGCTACATTTAACAGGAAATGAATTTTCTATTTTTGACTCTTCCCACACATCTAGTCACAACTGAAAAATGACACAATTGCTTATGCCCACTACACAGAAGCTGTCTGACAAATGCTGGCAGTGCTGAGACTCCCTGATCTCTGGATCTCCAGATAGCAATTTCCTACTCGCTGATGTGCTCCTCACCACTGAATAACAATTTCCCCATATCTACTCACATTACATGACGCTATCAAAATACTTCAGTACTTTAAATTATACATTACACTCATTTCACAGTTGTACACAGACCCTACACAAAGATTCAATGAAATAAAATAACAATATAATGGATCTTAAAACCCTTTAAAGAGGTAAGATAGACAGAATGTTACTGTCCACATGAGATTCACAGGTGCACCTCCACATTCAGTCTAGCACAGCAAGAAAGTTTTATTTTTAAATTAAAACCCCCAAACATCAGCTGGCATATCAATTTGGCATTCATTCTAAGAAGTTAAAAAATAAAAAAATCCCTGGGAACTCAAATCAGTTTTTTAAGAATTAAACACTTGCTACTTTTGATTAATACTAATTGTAAAATAACTCTAAAACAATCACATGGCAATTTTCATCTTGTAAATTCTGCTATGTGATATTATGAAAATATTCTTTAAAAAAAATCTCAAGGCAGTATGGGGGAATAGCAGTCTTAAGAAAGAGACCCTTTTACAATGGGTCACTTTTTTCCCTTCTTCTGTTTCAAACATATTTATTTTGATACATTATTGTTTTGATACATATTTGCTTTGATACATTATTTGATTTCAGTGTTATGATACATTATTTGATTTCACTGGTCAGTGTAACAATCTGAGGCTTTCACTGCACATCTTAAGTCCTGTTGGTTGTGGGCCAGGTGTGTAGCTTTTATAAAATTTATATTATGCTATGAAAATGTATATTATGGTATAAATTCTGCGAAGTCCAGATTTTTAAAAGCGTTTTGAAAACATATTCGAAGAGGACTTTAGAAATAGAACAATTGCAATCCTCCAGGATTCACCAGGAAGTGTATCTTTCCTCCAGCAGCAAGCCCACTTTCACTCTGACTCAGAGGTTTTGCCTTTTACTCCTCTATTATGATGTATCATCCCAAAAGGACAACAAATCATACCTAAAACCAGAGCCCCCCTTCCAGAGCCTGAGATGATGTAGTACACTTAATGACACAGCTGAAACTCTTCCTGTGGCAGCCCAGAAAAGATCTTTCAAGCAAATTAACATAAGCATGATACCTGATGCAATAAATTTATGATACAAAATATAATAAACATAAAGCAGATGCAACAGAAACACAAAATAAAAGCACTTATTTTTTCAAATATATATACTGACCAGATGTAGAAATTTCAGCTACCACAGAATCTCCTGAACTACAGAAATCAGGACTTAATTCTAAATTTGAGCAGATGGGTACTACCTGTTTTAAAATCACCATCTTGGACAACAGATTTTAGAAGCATTTGAGCACACATAAACCTGTAAACATTTTACTGCTATAGAGCTACTGACTAAAAGAGGAGTCTGCTAATATTTCACAAACCAAGAGTATTTGCAAAATAAAAGAAGGTAGGAGGCCCATGTCCCCTCTTGTCCTACCGGCGTTTCAGTTGTTGAAGTTGCAGGCTGTTGGAGCGACTGTGGTCGTGGTTCCTCTGACTGAGTCCTAACCAACCCACTTGCATGTCCCTTGGCAGTATCTCCATTTGTTACCTGAGGGTGCTGCTGGGTCAAGGCTGCTTTCAATCTCTGAAAGCAGAAAATAAAGAAGAAAAAGAAATATTCTATCATGCTAACTTGAATGATTAATCATTTATATAAGCAATTACTTCCACTTTGGAAACAAGAACTCCAGCCCTTAAACAGTTGTTTCTTTATACAGGTTTTTTCAACAGCGACCTAGGCATATACCTCAAAACAGGGAGTAAATTTCTGCAAACATGACAATAGCAATGAGGTTTACATTAAGATCCCAGCAAGGGGAGGATGGTAAACTGTACAGAGAAGTAAACAGAAAGCCTCATCTGTAGGGAACTGTGCCCACAAACAGATGAATGGAAGGCCATAAACAGTTGCTGAAACTGGCAGTACCACAAGAGTAATGATGACACATGATGGAAAACAGGTAGCAACCAAAACATAAGCATTTTTCCATTTTAAAAATTCTGGTGTTCTCTATCTCTATGCATTTTTAAACAGTTTGTTATGCCTCCACTAATTCATGGTCTTTATAAATACTCACCTCTGCAATCCTTCCTATGGGTAATTAGATAAAAGCCAAGATCTTTGCTGAAACATCTTAACGATATACAAAATACTAAGAAGCTTCAGGTTATATGTAAAGATTATTTATGTAGAAATATGCAAGATAACTACTACAGCATGCTATTTTGCAGTAAAAAACAGCTAAAATGTTTGATGTTCTTCCTTTACTGCATGCAGCCACTACAAAAAACAGTAATGTGCAAGTTCACTTGCATATAATACACCCGAGAGTTACTGACAACCTGATGGACGATTTAAAAGCATTTTATTGACTGCCTGTTGAAAAATACTTCATTCAACTTTTGGTGAAACCTATTAAAACTGTATTTAAAACTATTTCTTAATCTCAAGTGACAAAGTGTCCAATTTCAGCAGATAAAACTGTGTGTAATTTCAGATCCTTTCTTAAAATTCTGTGAGTACTGTATCATTAATTTTTTTGTTTTACTGAAGAATTTACCTTACTAGACAAATGGTGTTAGAAACAGTTTTTCTACTGAGCACCGGATTTTTTAAGAATCCAATACAAGTTTAAGAAAAGATTAATGACTTAAACATTTTAGTTTGTGGAAACTCTGATAACTTGTAACATCATATTTTGAAATATGAACAAAGTGTCACCCACCCACTGACATTATCGAGTATCTCAAGAATACTAGAGGCAGCATTTGGCCAGCTCAGAATAAACAGAAAACTTTGCACCTATTTATGTACATATTCTCTATAAACTGTAGTATCCAATGTCTCAACAATTAAGTCACTGAAATACAGTAACACTTCTCTCCTACCTTCCACGGTGACAGGCTTTCCCGGATCCTATGCTACAACTAAAACAATAGATTGCAGATTACCTCTTTCAGAGCTGCAAAAAAATGTCAGGTCTGAAATACAGCAACTTACCATCAACTATAGAGATTTGGTAGCACATAAGCAGCACCAGTGGGTATCCTAACCGAGGACTACAAAGAGAACCAGGAAATGCCAACACTCCCCTACTGCCTCACAATTCAGGAATCTTTAGCCAGTGATTTCTGCAGGGTCTATTCTGTAGTGATTGCTCTGGACTGAATGAGCAGCACATTACACCAGATAAGAACCATCCAAGTACACATGAAAACTGGGAGCTAATCCCAAGAGCTAAATGAGCTCCTCCTCACCTCATTTATTGTATCAACTCCATAAGTTTCCCAGAATGAAGAAGACACTTCAGAAAATTAGAGAAACCAAATTTACTGTAGCTTTCCCAGTGCTAAAATTTAACAACAAAAATTTAGGATAGCTGCAAGCATTAGGGCAGGATGGCAACAATTTTTTAGGTAATATGTGCATAATTTTTAGTATATGTACAGTGCTCTGAAAGCACTTAGGTAGTTAACACTTGAATTAACTTTACTTACTGTAAAGCTAACATTTATGCATTATATCCTGTAAATTCATAAGTAAACAAACTCCTTTTTAGATTTACATTGTTAAATGTAATGTACTAAGAAAACAGGAATAGGAAATAATTAGATTTAATTTCATATTACAAAGGTCAAAAGTTGAAATAAAAGTAGTTCAGATTAAATTATCCACAAATGTAGACATACTGTGAAAATCTGAGGAATATTTACCAATTTTCACAAGGCCTGTGTGTTTTAATAGTTTTGCCAGAGTAAAATACTGTACAGATGTTGTGCTTCTTGTGAGTAGGGAGATAGTTACCCCAAATTCAATGAGAATCATATTTTTAACAATCAAGAGTACAGAAACATATATTAGAATAAATGTATATAAGTATTTTTATGTGGAGAAATTTGATGATAACTGAGGTTTTTTGATATTATTTGGTTATAGGAGAACTAAAATTGGTATCTTCAGATAAGTTAGTAGCTTTTAAAATCTTGATTAGCAAGGTTTTATCATTCATGTATATCCTTGAAAACAAATCCTCACCACATCTGTCAAAATTTGGTAGGACTAGATCATTCCACCAAGAGCTCACAGAAACAAGATAATATACTCCAGAAACAATTTGTGAAAAACTCAGATCCATATTTCATATCTGCCACAAAAGCTCATCAGAGTAATAACCCTCCTTCTCCTGGGTGTTATCCTACCATCTGCTCCTCTATTACTTATCTTTATTTTGCAACTAATTAACAGCATAATCTTCTAAATTCAGCAAGTTAATTATCATTATTGTGGTCTTTGCAGCATCATCAGTCCTTATGAAGTCTTGTCTCTCCACCCCCAGAGAACACATGAAAATGAAGTAGGTTGTGAGAGGGTCTGTTTCTTTAGAGTAGGCTCATTAGGTGTTTGCTGATTAGCTCAGCATGCAGAGAGACAGGTCAGAAGAATTCTGCTGAACACAAGGTCCCATGCCGGGCTCCAGCGAGATAATGTCGGTTTCTGAACATTTGCCAAGCTGCCCTCTGTCACTTCTCAGTAGAAACCTCCTGCAAAAAGTCTACTGGCTGCCTACTGAGTGCAAGGCATTTTTCAGATTGTGACAAAAAAGTTTTGCATGGAAATGAGGAAGGAGATTGAGGGAAACATTCTGTATTATAGCGATTTTGAAATTCTTCAGAAACTTCTGCAATCCAGGCTGAAGAGTCTGAATGCTAAGTTTGCACTCACAAGCTGCACACTCGAAAAGGATGTTTTACAGCTGCAACTCAAGGCTCATGTTCCATACACAGAAAGCACAATTACAGATCTTCTCATAAGACCATCAGAAGCAATTCTACAGTTATTTAGAATCATGCATCCTTATCTTAGTGAGGAAGGTTTTTTTTTGGGTTTTGAGGGTTTTTTGTCTTTTTTAAAAAGACAGTTATTGCATTTACTTCTAACCTCGCTAAAATACCATAAAATGACATACATGGTATTTTATTTAAGTATGTGAAAGTTAGTTTCTTTAGCATATTGACAATTAAAGTGTGTCACAGAAATCTGAAACTCATTTTTACTCCTACTGAATGTCATTCCTGGTATAAGACATATGATATTTCCAAAATAATAGCAGTAAAAGACAAGCTCGTGTCTGAATAAAATCTCTAGTCATTTTTTTACTTCAGTTCTACAAGCAATAGAGAAAAAGGATCCAAGAATGTTCAAACCTATAGTAACAGTGCCTTTCACAGCTGTGAATGGACCAGTTCTGTTCACTACAATAAATTCAATATTGGGGCAATACAATTAAAATGCAGTCGGATTTAATGCAATTCTTCCACAGCACTGAAACACATAAGCACTGTACATGTTTCTGTGGTGGAAGAGACCCTAAGATTGTGCTTAATGCACTCTTTCACTTAATGTCAACTGTTTCAGTCAAGTGCCTACTGCAATAATACCACCAATCATAAGGATTTGGCTCACTACAGAGATAAGTTTTACATTTTTGTCCATCATCACTTTTATGTATTCCTTTTTCCTATGACTGTTTTTTCCTCACAGTTTTTAGTCCTTGCAGTTAGTATACATTTTTCTATCTGCTATTTCACTCAGTGTTGTTTCCACATACAACTGTTCCTCTCTGGAATTCAGACAACCATTTAATGTCAAGTAACTTGAACAGTAACCAGAGAAAAGACCATTTCAGCAAAGAATGAACAGAGTTCTAGAGGTGACATCTCAGTAACTCGCTTTGCATCAATCACCAAAACTGCCATGCTGAAGGAGTTTGACACTTCAGACTGAAAACTTTATTGGACATAGAAATAAATACATAGTTTTGATAATTAAAAATTAAACTTGGACATCCAAATAAAAAATCTTTTCAAATGTTATAACACAGACCATTTGCAAAGGATACAAAGTTTCCAAAAGCTGTCCACTGTGGGAAAAAATTCTAAGCAAGTATCTTAGTTCCTTTGTCCTTAAGGGGTTATAACTTCTAGGACAGCTGAAGAAAAATTTTAACTATGCTATAGGAAGGCATCCTATGTCCATAATCAAAGACATCTCCTGTCAGTTATTTTAAATTTCAGATTTTAGAAAGAAAAATATCAGTTTGTTTTACTGAAGTTCACTTACAAACTTAGAAAGAATATATTTCTTCTTTGTACAATTTGGCAACTCATACGGAAACAATAGATATTCATCAAAATAAAAGTGTGTTGTTCTGATGTTAATAAAAATATAGAAATGAAGTTATCCAAATTAATGTTTAAATTTCAGAGTATCAGGAAACAATCACTACAACCTCTAATTTGACTTTTAACTAATTCTCACATTCACTTATAAAAAAAGTCGGCACAACAGTAGCCTTTTGTAAACAAGTAAGAGTGAAATTAATGAGTTCAACGAGGAATGAAATCAGAGCACTAAGTTCTTTCCTTAGTATAAAACTCTAAAATGCGTTAGCTCCCTGAAATATGGGGAAATAGCCTCTGCAAAGAAAGGCACAAAGTACAAAAGCAAGTGCCTCGTTTGTGTCAGGTATTTAAACCAAAACAAAGAACTACCTTCTACAAAGAACAGCCCTACATCAGATAACTATGCAACAACTTGGTGCTATTTCACATTAATTTACTACAATCAGTTCTTCAGGAATTTTACTCAACCTCTGAAGTTATCAGATTTGTGTCATCTTAGAATGCCTTGAAATAATATTGAGGTATGATAGCAGAAAATGCAGAACACCATAACAGCAAGTACGGGCTTTCAACACAAGAGAGGTTCAAACAACAACTGTCATAACCAGATGTGATAAAATCCTTTGGAGATTCAAATAAACCATGTTAACTTTCCAAACTCCGCTTCCCATACAGTACCACACTTACTTAATACCCAAGGAAGTTAGGAAAGTTAGTTAGGAATCTATTCCTGCATGTTTTTTGTATTTATTCTACTCTTACATTCCATAATGCAATAGTAAAAAATCCATGAGATTGCAAGGTCCACCTATAAAGAACAACAAGAACTTTCCTCAAATAATAAGTAAGAAACTAAGCAACAGCCAAAAAAATTCCAAATATCTATACTCCTGGGAATGTTGTGAAGGGAACATCACAGCTTCACCTCTTCATGTGGCTTTTTGTTCAAAATACACTAAGAATACTGTGCTGACAGACTTCATAGGTTCATAAAATTGTTTGGGCTGTAAAAGACCTTTAAGATGAAGTCTGACTATTAGCCTGGAACTGCCAAGTCCACCACTAAACCGTGGCCTTAAGTGTCACATCTCCATGTCATTTAAACACCTCCAGGGATGGTGACTTCAGCACTTCCCTGAGCAGCCTGTTCCAATACTTGACAACCCTTTCTGAGAAGAATTTTTCCTAAATATCCAATCTAAATCTCCCCTGGTGCAACTTGAGGCTGTTTTCTCTCACTCTTATCAGTTGCTATTTGGAAGAGGCCAAGTCCCACTTGCCTATATCCTCCTTTCAGGCAGCTGTAGAGAGTAAGGAGGTCCTCCCTGAGCTTCTTTTTCTCCAGGCTAAACAGCTCCAGCTCCCTCCGCCACTCTTCAAAGGACTTTCTCTCTAGACCCTCCACCTGCTCCACTGCCCTTCTCTGGACATGCTCCAGCTCCTCAATGTCTGTCTTGCAGTGAGGGGACTCGAGGTGTGTCCTCACCTCTGCGGAGTACAGCCGAACAATCCCTGCCCTGGTCCTGCTGGTCACACTGTTGCTGACTCTGACACAGGCCAGGTTGCCACTGGCTTCCTTGGCCACCTGGACACTGCTGGCTCATGTCAAGCTGCCTGCTGAGCAGCACACCCAGGTCTTTTTCCAATAAGCAGTTTTCCAGCCACCCTACCCACAGCCTGTGATGCTGCCTGGGGTTGTTGTGACTCAAGTGCAGGGCCTAGCACTTCACCATGTAGAGCCTCACACACACAGCCTCAGCCCACTGATCCAGCCTGTCCAGATCCCTCAGCAGAGCCTTCCTACCCTCCTGCAGACCAACACTTTTACCCAACTCCTTGTCATCTGCAAACTGACTGAGGGAGCACCCCACTCCCTCATCCTGACCATTGATAAAGATACTAAGCAGAACTGGTCCCAACACTAAGCCTTGGGCAGCAACACTTGTAACTGGATCCCAACTGTATTTAACTCCATTTACCACCACTTTTTGGACTCAGGCATCCAGCTAATTTTTTTTTACCCAGCAGACTATATCTGTCTAAACCATGAGCAGTTTCCCCAGGAGAATGCTGTGGCAAACAGTGTCAAAGGCTTGAGCAAAGTCCATGCAGACAACACAGGCAGCATTTTCCTCAGCCACTAAGTAGGTCACCTTGTCACAGAAGCCGAGCAGGTCAGTCAAGCAGCCTGCCTGTCATAGAGCCATGCNACCACTTTTTGGACTCAGGCATCCAGCTAATTTTTTTTTACCCAGCAGACTATATCTGTCTAAACCATGAGCAGTTTCCCCAGGAGAATGCTGTGGCAAACAGTGTCAAAGGCTTGAGCAAAGTCCATGCAGACAACACAGGCATCATTTTCCTCAGCCACTAAGTAGGTCACCTTGTCACAGAAGCCGAGCAGGTCAGTCAAGCAGCCTGCCTGTCATAGAGCCATGCTGGCTGGATCTGATCCTGGTTGTTCTGTGTGTGCTATGATGATCAATATCATCTACTCCATGACCTTCCTCAGCACAGAAGTCAAGCAGACAGGCCTGCAGTTCCCTGGATGCCCCTTCCAGCCCTTCCTGAAGATGAGCATCATATTTACTGACCTCTGGTTACCTGGGACCTCCCCAGTTAGCCAGGGCTGCTGGTAAATGATTTTAAATGGTTTTGCTGAGCTTCTTCTCTAGCTCACTCAGTACCCTTGGGACCCCATCCAGCCCCATAACCTTCTGTGTGTCTTAGTGCTGTAGCAGGTTGGATTACAGAGGCTTTGCTCTCCTCCANGACAGGCCTGCAGTTCCCTGGATGCCCCTTCCAGCCCTTCCTGAAGATGAGCATCATATTTACTGACCTCTGGTTACTTGGGACCTCCCCAGTTAGCCAGGGCTGCTGGTAAATGATTTTAAATGGTTTTGCTGAGCTTCTTCTCTAGCTCACTCAGTACCCTTGGGACCCCATCCAGCCCCATAACCTTCTGTGTGTCTTAGTGCTGTAGCAGGTTGGATTACAGAGGCTTTGCTCTCCTCCACACACCCATCTTCCAGCTCAAGGGGCTGGGTACCCAGGGAAGAATTAATTAGTCTAACTACTAAAGACTGAAGTAAAAAAAGGCATTAAGTACTTCTGCTTTTTCCTCATCCTTTGTCACTATGTTTCCCCTCATATCCAATAAAGGATGGAGATTCTCTTTGGACCTCCTTTTGTTGCTGATGTACTTACAGAAATATATTTAGTTGTCTTTTACAGGAGCAACCAGATGAAGTTTTAGCTGGGCTTTGTCCCTGCATAACTTCACAACACCCATGTGGTCCTCCACAGGTCACACACTTCCCTTTTTCTCCTGTGTNGAATTAATTAGTCTAACTACTAAAGACTGAAGTAAAAAAAGGCATTAAGTACTTCTGCTTTTTCCTCATCCTTTGTCACTATGTTTCCCCTCATATCCAATAAAGGATGGAGATTCTCTTTGGACCTCCTTTTGTTGCTGATGTACTTACAGAAATATATTTAGTTGTCTTTTACAGGAGCAACCAGATGAAGTTTTAGCTGGGCTTTGTCCCTGCATAACTTCACAACACCCATGTGGTCCTCCACAGGTCACACACTTCCCTTTTTCTCCTGTGTTCCAGCCAAGGCTCTCTGTTCAGCCAGGCCAATCTTCAATGCTGCTCATCTTTCAGCACGTGGGGAGAGCCTGCTCCTGCATCTTAAAGATTTACTGCTTAAAGGATGTCCTGGACTCCTTTGCCCCTCAGAACTGCCTCCCAACACAAAGAACAAATGTGGCCATAATAGGCAAAAGGACACAGGACATGTCCCATATGTTCAGCAAACTTAACCATACCAATAAATCCATAAATTGCAGTATACCATTAATACATGAAACATACACTCTTCACTTATTAAATTTCAGAGTAATAGTTTATACTTCAACATTAAATGTGAACTATTAACAAAATGAAAAGCAAGCTGTAAAACCATATATTGTCTTCTGTTGGCTTAACCAGGAACACAAGCGAAAAATAAACCTGCTTAGTAATCCTTCACAGAATTTAGTATGCAGTAAGCAAAATTATTTCTAAGAGAGACATGAAAAGAAAGGGTTTGGTATCACAAAGATTTAAATTTTAAAAATTAAATTGAACTTTGCAGTTAATAAACCATCACATATCTGCCAACAATGCATCCCATGGCACAGTGAATTACTCTTGGAGGCTTTGCTACATAAACATTAAGTTTCTCATTAAATTGCTTTTACTTTCAGAGGGATAAGAAATTAGGTTTTTTATTTTTGTGAATAGGCACTATATAAAAGTAAATGAGCATAAGAAATATACATAATTCTGATATTCTTGAATTCTGCTCATGCTTCATGTTAAGCAACAAGGAAAGGAAATACTGCAAATACCCTTTTTACAGTCTCACTTAAAAAAAAGATAAGCAATCACTGAAGTGCATATATTAGCTAAATTGTAACGAGGAGGCTAATGAGACTGTTAAATTTTAAGTCTAATGATCTTTGTTTTCCTTTGCATTTGAGTGATTGCTTCTTCCAATGTGAGATCAAAGTCTTCACCACATACACTACTTCCTTTCTGCCTTTAAATCATTCTAAGAGCAAATCACTCAGTAATACGCTTAAAAACCTAATTTCTTGCCAATCTAAAAAATTATTTGAAACCAACTCCTCCTGGATTTCAAACAGAAATCAGAGCATTCTGAGTCTCCTGACTCTAAAACATGTTCACTTTCCAAGAAAACATTTCTTGTTTTCATTTTTTTTACAGTCTTCTCTCCTGGATTTAAGGTCAATTAATTTTGTAAGAGCTGGTAACATTTAAGTATTTTCTGAGGTATTAGGAGATTCCTTTTCCCATTCCTAAGGGGAATGCAAGGATGCACAGAAATAGACCTTCTTCCCTTATGTCCTCCTCTATATTATTTCAAAAGTCATTGTGTTCAACAGGGCAGGGAAATGAAGGAAGACCTGACAGCTTTGGGCAGGGTCAGTGCCCCTCTCCACAGCAGTTTCAGTATTTGCTGAATGTGGTCTAGGGGTGCTCACTCCACTGAGATCCCTTTACTCCAGAAAAAAAACAGACTTCCTGCTTTTCATACTGTGGCTTGAGAAGAGAAAAACAGGTAAGGGAAGAAAGCCCACAGGTTTAGATTAAGAGAAATGAGATATCTAAGAATGTTAAGGGAATCCTCCCACTTACCAATACCAATGCAGAAAAATGTATTCTATCTAGCAGGTGTTCCTGATTCTCTTTTAGCATAAAGTAAGAGCTGAAGGAAGAGGAACACTATTTCACAGGACTGAGACTGTTTATGGAGGCATCTTGTAAATATATAAATGGGTTATGTATTAATTATTATATAATTAATAAGTATATAATAATTATTGCTTAATAATAGATTTTCTATTGCTTTAGAACAGTTGGAACAAACAAGACAAAGAGAAGTAACTGCCTAATGATGCATAAAATATTTCAATAAATTGATTAATCCAAACTCTCACCATAAATGTTAAGTAAAAAGAACAGCCCCCCAATCAAACAAAAAACAAAACAATTTTTTGCTTGTTTTAGACATTTTCCAAATAATCCTCAACTCCCCCCAAAAACACCCAACACAACAAACAACTTCCACACAGAATAATTTGTTAACTACATAAGCACTACATATCTAAATGCAAAACTCTTGCCAAATAGACTATGTTCAGTTGAGATCCTGAAAATATTAAGTAAACCCCATATTTTTCTTATTTTCTTAAGAAATATCATTCTTTTGGGAAGAAACATATTGCTTCTCTGAAGGAAATGTTCACATGCTACTAATCTTGTCTGTCTTTCTCCCAGCTAGCATTTCTGATCCTCTGACACAGGAAGTAAGAAGGAGTTTAGTTAGAAATTTAATTTATTTGAAAGAACGACTAAAAATAAGAACAAAATGGCCATTAAGAATGGAACTAACATAGGCTGGAATTGGAAAGAACTGTAAAACAAATGCAGCTGTTATTTTTCTGTTTTTATTAAACTTGTACTTGCAGAATTTAGACTAATAAAAGAAAACTAAAGCTGTTTTAAAAAGCAATAGAATTTAATTAATTTCTCAAGTTATTCTTCTTGAGGAATAATGGAGTTTTTCACTTACCAATTTAGCCTCAGACTGCACTGGCTGTGGGGAGGAAGGCCCTGGGATTCCTGGGATACTAGGCACCATGGTGACAGGTCTAACAAGCTGACCAGATAAAGTATAAAAATGAAGAAAACCTGAGTATGTTATCATAATAGAGAGCATTTGACAGCACTACCCTCTGAAGCCAAAACAGCTATCAAGGTGCTTAAAACTAAGTTCTATGCTGCACTTATGCAAATCTGCTCCACTTTCAAATTAATATAGCATCATGCTTACTTACTGGAACTGCAGCAGGGACATGCACATTAGAATTTGTGATAGATGCAGGAATAGCAACAGGCATGGTTTGTCCATTAGGAAGATGTAACAGCAGAGGAAAAGGACCTGGAACTGGACTGAAAAAGGAATGAACTATATAAAAGAAAACTTATTCAGAGAAGAGAACAAGTTTATACATTATTTTAAATTGGCTTGTTTCTTTACAGGTGTAATGTAATATTTAATTGGAGATCAAAAATATGAACTTAGTGATGTGGAGAACATGGCATTATATCTCACATGTAGTGAAAGTCCAATGTTTCATATGTAGTAAAGCACCACATTACACCAAAGCATCTCAAATTCATATATTAACTGCAGAAACAGTAACTGAAAGTAAATCAGATTCTCAAATTCTGCAAGAAAACATTTTACTCAGATTAATGTAACTTACACTATTGGTCTGTTAGATGATGGAGCTTGGGTGATAACAGTACTAGAAGTTGGTGATGGTATTGCCTGCTGAATAATAACACTTGAGTCAGAACTTGTAAGCAGCACATTGGGAACCTGGAGCGATGCTGGACGAACTATTGTTGATGTAGGCTGTGCAGTTTGCTGCAGTGACACTTCCTGAGGAAAAACAAAGCTTCATTAGTCTGTAAAATACAATTACAGACCACTACTTCCAACTATTAAATGAATGCAGTTTGATAGAACAAATCAGAATTTCTGGGACATTATGAAAATAAAATCAGTTATATAATTAAAAACATTCCAAAACCCCATGGATGAATCATTTAAACCACCAAAGTAACATTGTTTCAACAACAGTGATTATAGTTTTAGGACAAACATGGCTCAATTTATGCTAAGGCTACTATTACTTCTTATTACTTCTAATTCAGTTTTGATCAGACTGTAATTTTTTTTTTCCCAAGAAACCCGTGGTACTTCCAGCACCTTCACATTTACCCACACGCCGAATAAGGAAAATGTTTTATGGTGTCTTTATGTACATTTCAGTTTCAGTCCATTGTTCTGGATTTAAACAAGAGAAACAAGACATTTATGGTTCAGTAAAAACAACAAATTTTTTTTCTGAGTCTTAATCTGTAGCTGTCTATCTAGAGTGATAGAAGTACTTGGAATGTTATATTCAGAGCTCTGGAAAATGTATGCATTTCCTGATGCAGAAAAAATTATTTGAGCACAGAAATGAAACTTTCTTAGGGGCAAATAAAGAGTAAACAGAAATCCCTACAGCTCTTAGCTTAGCAATCAGGTAAAGCAAATTGAACGCAGTACCAGTATTTGCTGGTTTTGAAAAGCCAGAAAGGCCTTACTGTAACCAATGCCTTCCTTCTCAGGAAACCCTTGATATTGCCAGACTTCAAATTTACCTTCAGACAGGCTTTTTTCCAAGTTATTCTTTTGACAATGGCTACTGCAATCAATGACACATAAAATTACATTCTTAAGACCAGCAAACTTTAGTTCCTCTGCTGGTAAACTGTAATTCAAAGAGAACATCTCAATACTTGTGTCATACAGACTGCACTGATTATGTTTCCTTTGAATGAAGCTTGAGTTTTCAAAATTCATCCACAAAGCTTTAAGGAGTAAAGTCTGAGTTCTCTTAGTGGATTGTTTGTATTTTTATATATTAATGCACAAATGTGTGAGACCCTCTGAGCAATTCACAGAACTGTAAGCTTGCTGGCAAACTGTGGCCTTTACAAAAGAAAAGACTTTAGATGATGAAATTTTCTCCCTCCAAAAGCTCAGAGGCTGTATTTGCCATCAGGGTTCACTAGTTCATTCACGCTTTTTCCTAAGGGACCTAAAAGGCTATTTACAAAGAATGAGAGTTTTTGGAGAATAACAGTGAGCTGTGTTGAGGAAAGTGAAATTGTTTTATTATCAATCTGGGGTATAATATTTGAACACTGCATTTAGCACTAGAGATGAGCGTTCAGTAAAAAGACTACCAGTACAGAATTGTGGAAACAGAAAGAAAAATAAAAAAGCCCAATTATACTGTTAGGACAGGATTAAACAATTCTTTGCAAATAAAGAATTTGGTATAACATCTTACTGATCTTATTCAAGAGTCACAGGGAAAACATAAATGAGACTGAACTGCTTGACTGGGAAATTCACAGTTCAGAACACCAGCTGAATCTGTATGCTAGCATGAACAAGCAGCCAATTCAGGCAACATGCAATAGCATGGTGGTTCTTACATGTGAACTAAGACTACAAGATTCTATGTGCACTTGATAAAGAATGGACCCTTGGAAGGACTTTCACAGAACCACAGCTTGCTTGGAGCTGGAAGTGACCTTTAGAGACCACTCCAGTTCAGCTCTTCTGCCATGGCTAGGAACATTTTTCATGAGATCAGGTTCCTCAGGGTCCCATTCAGCCTGACTGAGCACTTTCTGAACCCTGCCTGGAAGTCACTGGAGTGTCAGTGCCACCTCCCACCTCTGGGCAAGCAGCTGGGATTGGCCTCCCAGCTGTTGCTGCAACCAGGTAGCCACATACAAGGGAGCAAGCAGGGGATGGCATTCTGTCAATACTTTGCTGTTCATAACAGGAGCTTGATTAATGCATGTTCTAATAAATACTGACTGTAAAACTGGGCCTATCCCCACCTATGAGGAAAAGAGCAATTTGAAAATTTTAGACACAANCCAACTTCCCCTTCACATTAACTTGCTCTTTGCTACACTGAAAAAGGACTGCAGGTGCCTGTTACTGCAACAAATTGGCAAAAACATAAGCTACAGATTTAAGAAGTATGGCTTTAAAGGAAATGGACATTTTATAAGCATATAAAAACAAAATCATAGGCCCAACAGTCTGATGGAAGATTCCAATTGATCACTAATGTGTTGCACTTATGAAGTATAAATTTCATCTGGAATAAAAAACATTGTAAATATATTCCCCTAAGAACAAGAAAAACAGAGTTGAATTTGCACTCATAAGATTAAGAGAAAGTGACCTTACCTCTTACCTTCATTTCCTTACAGGACAGAAGTTTAAGCCCATCTAAAGGTACTAGACTTACTAAAATGACTTCTCCAACTCTTAAAATAGCTATTTTTGAAACTGAAATCCACTGAATGGGAAATTACAGAACAGGATAGTTACTTTAAGTGTTCTCAGATGCACATATTTACAAGTATTTTCTATCTAAGAGCAAATTTCAAGTAATAACTTTCCAAGGCTATCAAAAATACAATAGCATTCTTAATACAGAAATCTAGAGGGCCAGAACTAACACTGTATTTGATTATTACTGTAAGAAAACAACTGGCTTCAAAGTAACTAAATTAGGCAATTAGCTACTTGGCAACAACTGAACAAATTCTAGTCTTTTCTAAGATGGCATAACTCTTAAATTTTATTTCTCTTCTGGCTTTACTGGATGTCCAGCTATACTGGAAGCAAAGAAATTATTCTAGTTAACAAAGCTAAGTGAAGAATTGAACAAGTTATCTATATATCCACTGGAATATGGCAAATGAAAACTCTCTTCCTTTCAACTAATGAAGTAGCATGGCTATCACCATATATAATAAATTTACAGATCATCAGAAAGTTGAAAAATAAATTCTAAAAAGAGAAAAAAAAAGGTTCTGACCTTTTCATCATTGGTAGTAGACTCTGGATGAGGTAAAGGACTATCTTGATGAGTTGTCTCTACAACTGAAGGTTCTTCAATTTTATTTCTTATAATTGGTGTTGCAAGAGGAGACAGATCTAGAGGCATCTATGAGCAACAATGTAAAACAAAATTAGTCAATGTTTAAAAAATTAAACTGAGCAAGAAAATATAAATAACTGAAGAGAAAGATCAGCCTACTGCAAGACAGAGATGCTGATGTCTGAAAGATCTTGATGCAAATGTATTACCAGTCAAGGCTAGTTTTAGCAGCACCTACATGAATATCAATCTTCAGTAACACAAATGTCTTTCAACACCCATTTCAGACAAAATATTTTCTTCTTGAGAATTAAAAACATTCCCAAAGTTTTCCATTTCCAAGGGTCACAAGAAAAATATAGTTGCAGAAGGACTGTGCTACAGTTAAAAAATTACAGCTAAATTAAGGTATTATCCTTCTGTATATTATTATACCTAATGCCACAAAGGACAAATCCTAACCACATTTCCAAATTGAGAAAGTTATTACAGACAAATTTCAAGTTCATTGCAGCTAATAATTAATGAAAAAGCACATTTTATATTACTACACAAGTAAAATTCACCAGGATGTCTGGAATGCCCTATGAAACTGATCTACAAAAGCACTTAAAACAATACTATAGATTTGAAAGCCTATACTCCTGTCTAGTCTGCTATCCAAATACTTTTTGATGAAATTTCCCCCAAAGAAGTTTTTCCAAATGTGTTTTTTTTTCAATTAAATTCCTAGTTTTCCTGTGCAACGTATTACTAATAGACAGGGAAGACTGCAAGACATGAGATCTCATATCAGAAATGAATATGAAATATTACAGAAAAAACTCAACTATCAACCCCCTAGAAAGTGTACTTTTATGGCACATTTTTCCACACTTTGCCATGATTGTTTATGCATGTAAACCATCCAGAGATATGGCAGGACTGTGTTTTTTCTTGTAATATGAGGGCAGCTTGGAAAATTAGTATCAATTAAATAAATAGACAAAATGTTTTAAATATTCTGCAATACATACAACCTTCTCCAAGACAGTGGTGAACTATACAGAAAATAGTCTTAGGAAATCAATCAATTTTACCACATGTCATTATCCAAAAACAGTCAGCACAGGGCAAATAAAAAAAGTAAACTTATAAATCTATTATTTGATGCAGTTGTTACAAAGTAATGTGAGGCTTGGTCAGGAATGGATAATAATCCATTCTATTCACAAGTACTTCTCAAAATCTTTACTGAAACAAAGAAAATGAAGTTACTGATTCTGAAAAATCTATATAAATAATTATAATTTCTGATATAAGAAAGTAGAAGCTCAGAGGAAAAAAAATATTTTGAACATACTTTCTTAATGTCATCTTCAGAAGCCTTTTTAAACTCATTTTCAAAAGGACTTGCTAGTTCATTGAATAACCCCACTTCTTCACAGTTCTTCAAGAATCGAGTTGGTGTTGGTGTCTGATCTGAAAAGAAGAGTATAAAACCCCCACAATTTTATTTTTTTACAATACCATTTATCAACCTACTTGTAAATAATTTTCAGAATACAATCGGAAAGAGACGAGGAGGCGACTGGGAACCCTCGGGGAGGCAGCAGGCAGGCAAACCCCACCTGCTGGAGCCTGCAAACCACCAAGCCCCTGGCAACTCTGGCAGGGAACCACAGCATTTCTTTTGTGGCCAAGAACCACACAGAGCTATTCTGAAATGCACAGCAGAACAGTTCAATGAGCAAGCAGGCTCTGCTTTCAAATGAAGATAAGGACTATATGAAGGCTTTTAATTAGAAAACAAATGAGAAAAGTGCACAGCTCAAAGCCAGCTTGCTTCTGTCTTTTCCTAATTTGACAACAGTAGTGATTAATTCCAAGTGCATGGAACTTCTAAAGTTCATGGAACTTCTAAAGGGAAGTGTGACTGTGCACAAGATTGTATTGACTCCAGTAGTGCCTCTGTATCAAGCTGGAATCCTAAGACTCCTGGCATCTGGGTGACTACTCCATGAAGTAGTTCCAAACACATCTTTATATAAAATTCCTGGCAGTATTTAAATCGCCTTATTTCGCTGCTGTTATCAGGTCAAAAAGTAACCACACTTGCCACAAAGTTATTTGCATTTAAAATATTGTGAAGTAGTATGATTGTGTGGACTTATTAAGGCTGGTGTCTGCAACAGCTCCTACACTGGGATGTGGCTGCACACAGACACTCATGGTTTCATTTTTAGACATCTTGATTATTTGAAAAGTGCCTTTCTTCTGGGTGTAATTGATAAGGAGAATATTTAGAATTTTGAAATTTGCAACTGCTGGTTTAAGAGCAATATCTTCTTTATCTGCTCATCATAACAAATTAGCAATGTACAAGGAAAAAAAACCAAACCAGAAAATGTCTAAAAGTCTTTCTGAAGTTCATTTAGGCTGCTCCACCACTGAAAAAACCCCAGATTGACTGTAACTTCAGCATACTTAACACATGCTGTCTTCATTCAAAAACTCTCAAATTTATAATGCAATCAATCATCCATTGGTGATTCCTTCTGATTCTGGACAAAAGTTGTAATTACTAAGGGTATAACATGAATTAAGAGGTGGAAATAAAGTATTTTGAATTTAAGCCAAAATGAAAACAGAAGATTTGATCTTTCTTCTACTATTCCATTGGAAGAATAATCACTGATTCATTCTATAATATCATCATGATATGTAAAAGATGTTACATATTTTAAAATTTAAGTGAAAAGTAATATCAATGAATAATTAAAACCGAAATACAGTTTAATTTAATTAGAGATTCTTTCAGGTATAGCCTTCATTAGCATGTTTTTACTGAATGCTTATATAATTTAATCAATTAATTAAGTATTGATAATCTAAAAAGATTTGGATTATATATCAGATACAAATAAAAGTAACTTAAGGAGAATAATACTGGTTTCAAATTCTGACACGAATTATGTATGAAAAAACTGCCTAAGCACACACCACAGACAAGTAGTGAAGAAAATGTATCACATTCTCTTAATGTAAATCTATGCATTATGTACAGCAAATGCATCAAGCACGTGCCCATTCCAGTAGAAAAGTGAACAAACTTAGAAGTATATCCTTACCAGCCACAATGACACTATCATTACGAGCTGGACCAAATTTCAGTGTCATCTCATGTTTGTGTTTATGGACAGCCAAATGATCCTCATTGGTAAAACGCTGCAGCAGGAAGTTTCAAGAAACATTTGTAATTGAGAGTGTGAACACAACAAATGCCATTCCACAGAAGGCAATTTTTACAACACGTAAAAGTATCATTACTATGTTAAAAAACAACCCTCTAAGGCTCTTATCTTGTTCCTTAGTCA
Organism: Thryothorus ludovicianus; assembly: GCA_013397245.1. NCBI lineage: Eukaryota > Metazoa > Chordata > Aves > Passeriformes > Certhiidae > Thryothorus > Thryothorus ludovicianus. The sequence goes on along the minus strand of VZTB01003277.1, from coordinate 289,037 downwards.
ACAGTACCAAGCAGAAATATTGTAAAACCCAAATTATAGTCATAATAACTAAATATAGGAGGACAACTGCAGTATAAGTATCTGCATTCATCAAAAGTCCAAGATAACATTTCAGAGGGCTGCAGCCTCCATCAGAAACAGCCATTTGTGTATTAATGGATATTTACTATGTCTAGTAATTGCTCACTACTTGATTACTGCACTGTATTACCACATGAATGAGAATTGATCTGCAATCACAAATTTCACTGCATTTAACAGCATAAAGATAAAATATACTATAGCTCCTGCCCTAACCATTTACTACATAAACCAAGGGGCAGGTAAAATGGGAAACACTAGAACAATGCCAGACAACTGAGATGCTGTGAATGAACTAAACCTGCTAGAAATTTGAAAATCTCTCAGGTTTGCTCGTTTCATGCATGCCTTCCCCAAAATTTGGTGTACATGGTATAAAAAAGCAGTAAGACAAACTTAAGTGCTGTAAGAGAGATATTCTTACTTTCACTATTTATTTTCATTAATTTGCTAAGGGTGAAGTTAGTGTTTCAATTGACATAATCTAGGAAAATGTTTCGCAAGATGCAGCTTTCCTAAAAAGAACACATTTTACACAAAACACTGAAATTCTTAATTTTCTTTGTGAACATTTGAGCCTCAAATTACATTTTTGGTTATGCCTCAGTAATTTAAGTCACTCCACATATATCTTACAGCAGATCCACACCAAGAATCACCTCTCAGGAACTAATACATAAACTGAACTGACCTCAGAGTACAGTACTTCAGAAAGTTACCCTGAGAAAGGATATGTGCATGTGGAACTGAGAGGGAAATTAAAAATCCCTGTAAGACAGGGTGAAACAGCCAAGGGATTTCTTTTTCCTTAGAACTCTATGGTGCAGAGCTCCAAATATCCAGCTCTCCAAAACTCCTGTGCCCTGTCTCTGCATACAGCATAAGCCAGAAATTTCTGCATTCTATCACACTAGGAGATTTAAATCTTCCTGTCCTCACTAAGTGGTGGAGCAGCTCTTCCAGAGGGAAGAGGATGTCCAGAGCCTCACTCCCTCTCTCTGTTCTACAGTACAAGGCTGGCATCTGGAGAAGCCTTGCCCATCTGCTGGGACATGAATTTCTCTCTTCACCTTCCCTGGAATCATGGGCTGCTGTAGACCCTGATGTGCCTTCTGTGAGATTTAGTTACCAAAACTTCTGTGCTTTAAACACAGAAGACTAAATTAACATAACATTAATGGTGTCATTCATCACAAAAACTAAGTTTTCAGAATAAAAATGAGAGCATTTTGAATTCAAAAATCCAAATAAAACAAAGTACACAAATATAATGAAAAAGATCTTGTTTAAGAAATCAATTCTGTATAAAGGCAGCAGCCATTATATTATGAAAAAAGTAAGCTTATAAAATTAATTTTGTACAAAGGAATGCAGGGATATCCATCTCATGTAGCAGATAATGTAATTGCACTTATTTTCAGGTTACTAAATAAAACTGTTAAGACAGTTTCCTTTTAAGAACCATCTCCTAAAATACTCCATAATATTTTTACCTTTCTGCTCACATATATATACATATATATATATATATATACACACACTAATGTTATTTACTAGAACACAATAGGAATGGGATATATTTTGTGGCATATTGCAATCATCTTCCTATACACAACAACAAACATAAAACAAACTTATGCTATTAAATATCTGCAATCACCACAGCTATGAAGACTAGTGACAAGCAACCTTCACATTGAGCACCCCACCAACACTGAAATATTCTAGAAAATGCAGATCAACAGATACAAATTAGGTTTTTTCTTGATTATTTTTCTAATGAAAGCAACTAAAGCAGGGCTAACAAATGAAATTGTTTTTAGCACAGAAAGGATAATTTGTTTTTTCTTCTACAGATACATTTTGGATAAATAAAGTAACAGTTGCAAACTCTTGCCTTTCAGCAAAACATAAATACTTTGCAGGAGCTATCATAGGCCCCTTTTGTTCAATCTCTAAAAATACATTTCACTGTTTCACTTTTATATGAACTAGGCTAATAACTTCAGTTCACACCATTACCTGGCCACATCCAGGGGCAGTACATAAGAAGGGTTTGTCATCACTCATATTCCACAGGTCGTTGTGCTACCTGCATTAAAATTAGAATGGAACAAATTCTACAAATAATGCAACAAATTTTCAATATATCAACATCCACAAGCTATTTTAATATTCTATGGGCAAGATTTTCTGCCCTCTGACTATAGTAATATTCTAAATATCTGTGATTCAAACAGAGTATGGATTTCAAGCTCTGTCAGGAAGGTACAAAAAATCCACCACAGCAGTTTCTGAATGTACACCTCAATCAAAAATCCACATGTTCACATAGAGTATGACTAACTGCAAAAAGGATCTGAAAACACAGTAAGAACAACCTGTCACTGAAATCAAATACATTGTAATAATGATTCAATTCTCAGAGTTAAAAAGAGATCAAAGCAGCAGACACCACCACACAGTCAAGCTTCTGGTGCCAGCAGATGAGGAAGAAGTGTTCATTCTTTAGCCTTTTCACAATCGTTATTTAAAGCTCATCATTAGAGATAAGCTGGCACACGGCCCTTTGTGTAAAGTGTTAGAAATTTAATTACAAAAACATGTACTTTAGTAATGTTTCAGCTGTAAATTATTGACAGGCTAAAAATACTTAAGAAGTAAGGTATTAATGATATTTGGTGCTGTTTTGCATACTCACCTCACACACTAATACACATACCTGCCAGATTTCACATATAAAATTGTTTCATAGGGCAAACTATCATATCCTCCTTTTCATGGCAATGAACTGCAACTAAAAGAAGATATTAATTACTATACATGCTAAAAACACAGTAATGAATTATTTTGTAAACATAAATGATAAATTGTCCACTATTCACCCATGAAATAACAGTTTTTCAAAGAAATTGTTTACTTCAATACATCCTCCCTTGAATTAGTTGTGGCACCTGTGGCTTTACCCTGGAGGAAATACATTTGTCTTCAAATGACTATTTGTATGGAGAACTAACAGTGCTAGTTCTGAATGCTGTTTACCTTGATGAAGCAAATAAAGATGAATAAAGATGTTTTTATGATTAAAGATCATAGGCAGAATAAATCCATCTCTTCCCCAGAGTGCTGGTCACGTAGAGTTGCAAGGATTCTAATTGTCTAACCATCCTAAGAATGTACACTTCTGGTACACGTCTGGGCACTAGACATAAGACATATAAAGTAAGCATAAGCAAATAATTTCAGAGTTATTACCTCAGAGATCTGTAGGGAACACAGTATCTGACCCTTCTGGATGTACCTGTACAGTACAAAACTACCGTGTGTAGAATTGTTTGGCTATCCCTTCAAAGAGGAGGAGATCCCAGTGTCCTTGGTAATGTACACCCAACAGCAAAGAAAGAAAAACATGGCATGTGGGAGACTCTAGACAGCCACTTCTAAATATACACTTCAAGGAATGAGGATACAGAGCTGAGATCAGAAGTCGAGAAGAGATGAATGGCTGCCAGAAACTTTAGAGTCTTTGGCACTGACAGCTCAGGGAAACATTTACATCCCAAAGGAGGGATGCCAAAGCAAATCAGGGTTGAAGACTGTTCTGCTGTTCTTTGCAAAGAGTTCATAACCTGTCTCAAGTTTCCGAAGGAATGAAGAATTTTTTGAACTGTTCAAACTGTGAACTTGGTACTTTAACTAATAAGGAATATTAATGAGATTCTGGGCAAGTCTGAATAACCACGACTAAGGCTTCAGGGTAAGAAGTAAGGTCCCTGTCCATGACACTTTAAGAGTATATCCCTACAATCTGTAACTTCAACACAAGCTTATTATTCTTCTTCAGCTATTCAACAATCTCATTTCTTTAAATGCAGGCTCAAACTAACAGAGTTAGTCTTCTTTAGATTTCAAGAGGAATTATTTTTTTTAAACCTGTGATCATAGGGCACTGTATACTTATTTAATGGCTACACATATGCCACCATATGCCAATATGCACATATGGACATGTACTAGGAGTAGACAAGTAAAACCTATATCAGAAACATCTAACAGTGGAAGAAACAATTATGATTTGTGCTTTTTTTATCCAAAGCATGAAGATTTTGATGTATGTGGGACAGTTTTTTCACTCTCTTACTATATCTTGTTGTCAGTCTCTGAGAGATGCAGTTTAAGCCACAAAATCTACTTCCTCCATGTTGTCAGTATTCTTCATAGGTGAGAAGATGTAAACTTTTTAGGTCTGTTAATTTTCTCTTTTAAAGGAATATTACCAAAGCTTGTATTTGCATGTGAAGTTCTTATTTTGAACATCTGATATCAATCAAAAAATCAATCCTTGTGAAAAATAAAAGCAGCATGGTCCTTCTGGCTAACTTACTAGAAAAAAGTTGGGAGATAATTAATTTCCTCATCTTTGTAACATTATTTGACTGCAGGTCACATAGAATTTTGTGAGGTAATCCCTTGTAAAGAGATTCCAGATAACATCTAAAGAAAAAAAATATGTTGAACACTGAAATTTTTGTACCTAAAAGAAGAAAGTTCATTCACATACTAAGCAAGACCTTGGACATTTTAAATCTAAACAGAAACTGAATCTGACAGGATGGGAAACCAAAGGGCTCTCATTTGTTAGTGCAAAGGGGTAAGAACTGTATTTACCACTACAAAGACAAATGGAAGGCTTGCACTTAGAACAAAGTAACTCTGTCCAACAGTGGAGGCTGAGGGACAACTGGCTGTCAAGCAGCTTTGGGCAGAACCTGCAACTCCTGGAGGACAACAAACCCAACACGAGCATCATGTCACTTGTAGCACTGAAAGACAAGAGGCTACTGGGATGAATTAGCAAAGGCACAGCAATGAGATGAAGGCAAGTGATTATTGTCCTTTATCTGGCACTCTAAGACTGCAGCTGAAGTGCCATACCCAGAGTTGAGCACCTCAAGACAGCTGATGAACTGGGGAGAAAACACATGGGGCCCCCTCAAAACACGAGTCTGGACTATTACATAACAAGAGAAAGCAAAGTTTGTTTAGAATGGAGAAGGATTGCTAAGGATCTGCTTGCTGTCTTAAACTAGATAATGTATAGATATAGAAAAGTCAGATCCAGACTTTAGGTACAGCATAATAAAAGGATGAGACGCAACATTCATGAGACACACCAGGAAAGTTAAGAGTAAGTGTAGAGGAAGAGGAAACCAAAGCATTAAAAAAAAAAAAAATCCCACAGTGAGGGCTTGCTGAAAACGGGAACAGGCTGCCAAGTGGGGCTGTAGAATCTCAGGCTTGCAGAAATTCAGAATTTGACTGTATAAAATTCTGAGCAATCCAAGATAACGCTGAAATTTAAAGCATACCATAAAGATGATATAGCAAGGAAGAGAGGTGAACAATCCCAATGGACAATCCAAACTCGGGTAATGTTCTGACACCTTTAGAAGACTCTGCATGGCCAAAAACCTGTTGCAGCTACAAAATACACACAAATTTGCCTTCTCTTTTCCTTCTGGATTGTGTGTTGCCTGACAGGCACAACAAAACTAACACGGAGAAGGCAAATTTTCAGAAAAAATGTTAGTAATTGCCACTCTAATTTCAAAGGAATCTCTGTTGTAGACTGATTGCTCAAAGTGAGAATATCACAGTAAGAAAGAAGAAGTTAAAAAATACCCTTCTCCTGAAAACCAAAATAGCAACTTAGATGCCATCTTGACAAAAATGTTACTCACCCAGTCAAATGAGAAATCTAATACATGAAGTGATAACCCTGTCACTAGAGGGGAATTACAGTCACCCTGGACTGTTACTGAGGCAGCAGCTAACACCTTGTCCCATAGAAAAAAAGATGGTTCCTGAAGGAATCCAATAGGAATGTGAAACTCCAGCCTTAACTCATCTCTTCAGATAAAAGGAGCATTCAGTGAAATGATTCTTACTACAGTCCACTGAACTGCAACTTCCTTCTGTAAGCTTCAAATCCTACATTCCTTTCAGCAGCATAAAGAAATCTGTATATAGAATTCCAGTCACATAGTGACAGCATCAGAGCTGAACACAGGAAAAACTCAAAATAATCTTGACAGTATAATCAACTTCACACTACTAAAATCAGACAAATAATCTCACTTTTTTTGGTGTTTGCTCTGTACTTTCAACACAAAAGTAAAATACATTCATATAATGCCTATTTAAAATGTAGCAAACCTCTTCTATAATGTTTGGAATGTAAACAGTATAGTAAACTGTATAAATAAGTATATATCCATCTTTAAAAGATAAACAATATGGAGAAATTGAAATGAGTTTGCAAGTAATTCACTAATATTTCAGGCAGTGTGCTTATTTTAAAAATAAAAATGTCACATTAATATGTATCTAAATGTGCTACAAAAATAGCTTCAACAATTATCTTGATATTTCCATAAGATTTTAATTAAACACCTTGGGTACACTTGGTGGAAACTATTACTACATAGTCTGAGGCTTGCTTCCAAAATACCTTTCTGAAGACAATTTTACACAGAAGCCTACACTAACTTAAGACATGTCTTGTTGACTTATTTCACTGGTAAAGATTCTTCTGTTTTCTCTTAATTGCCTACATACAGAAGCATGGAAAATACAGCTGACATCTTGTTTAAAGCTTTTCTAGTGAACATTTAAGCAGCTGTTTAAAATGTATATATACCAACAGTCCTTGCAAAAACTTCTTCAAATTTGCTGAGAAAAGTAATTCTTCACAAATACCTAGTAAAGATTCACCAGACTTGCATCTACAGCCTCTACTTTACCTGTAGAAAGCAAGGGGTGTGCAAAAAGATGTCCATGCACAGAGCTGCTCACAGTCTTACCCTGTGATTACTTATTTTAAGCACTGTAGCAATACAGTGAGACTTCCCTCCTGTAACATCAGGGCTGACACAAACAGCACAGAAGAAAACTGCCAGAACTGAACACAGAAAAGGCAGCTATGAACACACATAACCCCATGAACCAACAAAAACCTTAAAACTTTTGAAGGACAGCATGGTTCTTCTGGCCAACATGCAAAAAGAGATGCCTATTCTCACAAGTGTGTCACCCTCCTAAACTGGACAGTCCACAGAGGGCAATCTGTCAGTCTGCAGCTACTGCAGTAGCTGATTTATCTCCTACTGCTCACATGAGAAGCACACCCAAGCCTTGCAGCTACTCTTGCATGTGGCTCCAGCTGAAAAAACATCTGTCCATTCTGGTTTGAAAAAGATGAAAGTTGGACAAAAATTTTATCAGGCCATGGAGACAAGTCAGAATTATAGTAGCCCATCAGCATTCAATCTCCTCTGAGTCCAGACACTACAAAGTGCTTATGTTACAGTACCACTGATGCCTTCTGGAGACTGACCTGGAACAGAGACTAGAGCAAGAGGATAAATTAGATATTTATTAAAGGCCTCAATGGGCACACCTGGGCAGCACAAGAGTCCAGCCAGACAACACCCAAGATGCCCCAAAATGGTCACAAAATGGACACCTGATCACAAGGTCCCACACTTTTATAAGTTCTGGTCCATCAGCATATTAGAGCCAATTGTCCAGCCACAGCTTCAGGTTATGAAGCTCCATCCTCCTTGTTTTTTCTTCTCACTTCATCATAGTTTTCATTCTTGGGCCTGAAAGTTGTCCTTGGTATCGAGCTGGAGAGGGAATTGTTTTGTCTATCTACTCTGTGAAGAGCTCAGTAGCACTTAATATGAAACCTAAAACCATCCAATTAAATAGCACAGAATCTAAAAAATATTAAAGCTACAACTTAAGGCATCACCACTGATGCACTTTCCTACTTTTCCTCAAGACTGACCATGTCTAGTCAACATTTCCTTTTATTCATTACATTGGATCTGGAATTGTGCCCCCTTTAACAGCAAGATACAAAGCCTTACTCTATAGAGAATTATTAACTCTTACTAAACTTTTCTGCTGATCTCATAATAGAGTAAAACTACTTTAGGTAATAGAAGACTTTACTTTAAAACTTCATTTTATAATATGAAACTGTAGCATAAAAGAACCAGGCCAAAGTTTTTAACTTTTATCAACTTCTAAGAGGTCTACTTGGAGTACATGTTTATTCAAAGTAAAGTGAACTGATCATATTTATATTTGCCACAGTAAAGAACAACATTCTCTTAATGGACAGAATGTTACCTGGAGAGCTCAATTTAGTGTTTTGCTTAGCTCCTTCCAAGATGTCTTTAGATGGGGGGGATAGCGTTTCTTGTTCTCTAAATTTAAACACCTCACAATTAAGAGATGGCATCTTCATGCAACCAAACAAATAACAAAAATCAAAATGAACATGGTGTCTTTATACTTTCAACACTTGCATACAGCATTCACATGGTAAGTTTTTATCACTTCTCACATTTGAGTCTATCTTTATTTCCACAATTTTCTATACAAGCAGATGTGCAATTTGTGATTTCAGTAAAAATCAGAAGTTAGTAAATAGAAACACAACTTGAAAAGTGACATAAATTTGAAAAAAAGTAATTTGTATTTTAAAAGGAAGAACATTCCATTGTGCTACTTACTTGGAGGAACTGGAGCTATATTTTCTGTTTCCTATAAAGCAAAAGAAGAAAGGTGAAGCAAAATTAATACTTGACCATTACAGGGCACTTCCAGAAGTATTTGTGCAACACTGTCGAATTTGGCATTCCTAAAAAATAAAACTGAACAATGAAGGAAATGGAGGAGATAAAACTTGAAAAACTAAAATATTCCTCCTCATAATGAAAGTGGATTGCCAGAAAGTAACCTTGTAGATTCTGCAAGAAAACTGTAAGTTATAGCCCAGAATATTTCAAATTCATAAACAGCAATGCCTGGAAACAGGAAAATGGGAGCTCCTTCTTCACATTACACTGCTAGCCTAAGGTTCAGTTTATTTCTTTAAAAAAGTTAAATGTTCAGCACTTTTTGCTGATATTATTAACTGCTAGTATCTGATGTCTAAAGTTAATTCCATACCCTCCACCACTTGTCTAAATTCTATAAAGAGCAGAGCATCTAGACAAGGAGAAAATATGATTGACCTAAAGAAAAAAGAAAGGATGATTGACTTAACAAGTTCCAGTAAGAACAAGACAGCCAGTTGCACAGATAGTCACACATACAGTAACCAAGCAATTAAATTCCTTCAGCTGCAGGAGTGGCTTCGTCCACAAGAAGATACATTTCTGTAAACAGAGAGCACTAATGGCATAAACACTTCCTGCTGGCTAAATGTGGTGGCTTCCACTTCAACCCTCTGGCTTAAGTACTTTTCAGAGACACCCCTGATCTTTAATTTACTAAAAATTCAGGTTGTGTGAATACAGTTCTTGTAGATAAGCAAAACGTCAATGAACCTCATGAAAGAAATACAAAGAAAATACTCCCACATTCTCACAGTTTGCTTACATAGACACTAGGGCTTGCTTTCCCCAGTTCATTTATCTAGGTTTGAACATCTTCAACCTAACAAACAGTAGAACCTCACTTTTCTACACCTGTTTCAACAAATTTTAAGAAAGAAGCTTAACAAAAGGCTACTTGCTTTTCACATTTTCTTAGATTGCATCCCTGAAGCCTAAAATTGAATTAATTAATTAAGAATTTAATTCTATAAATTGTTAAATATATCAGATGCCTCACTACAGGATTCCTCTTGTTCATTAAAACAGAATGATCTTTTTCTTTCCTGCAAGCACTTATATAAATGACCATTGGATTTACCTAAGAAGGAAACATAATATACTACTTGGAATGCCTTGCTTAAGGGAAGCTCTTATCTCAAGCAAAGCTAAGGAAAAGTTCTCAGGCTGAACTGAAGCTGACACTGAACAAAGATGAAAACAGTACAGCATAAATGTGACAAAAAAGCATTCACTGCATAATTATTAAATATTGACTAATACTTCTGTCACTAACTACATACAAAGCCACCTTTGCGTGCAAATTATATGTGAAACAAATACAGTTCAGTTATGCAGAACAATGGTAACTTGACATTTTTTCAATATTAAAATAGAAGTTAAATGTATTGAATCACATTTGCTCCCTTGAAAATAGGAAATGAATAATTATTACACAGAAACTCAAGACTATGTTAAGAAACCATTAAGGATGTTGATATTACAAATAACTTCAAGTCAGGAAAACTTCATGGAGGTAAAAATGTACATTTGTAAGTTTAAGTTAAGTAAGAGTAGATGCAAAAAAGCTGATGATAAAAAAGGAATTTTTAGCACTGGGAACATTCAAAATTTAATGAAACAAGAATGAAAATAATATCACAGTTCATGCTCTTCAATGTGGTCACAAAAGAAAAGCAGCATGAAAACAAGATTATTAATAAAAGTATGTATGATGAAACTTAAGATCTGAAAGCACCTTATATTTGATACTGCACAGTCTAGAAGTTTCTGGAAAAAGACCTACCAAACATATTCATATTTCTAGAATTCAAGTCAGGGCAGAAATATCAACTGCATTGTGAAGAAGATCAAAAGCTCAACTACTTGATTAAGCATTAGCATGCAATGTCAGTATTAAAACAGAAAATCCCAATGGCTTTTTGAAAGAGCTGCTTCACTCTATGTACACATTAAGGTTTCTTATTATTTGACAATTCTTTTGAAGCATTATATAACAACCAGCCCCTGACAAAATTATTTAGTTTTTTAACAAGACAACTTGACAATTTTGATTCTGGATTGCATAATTATAAACACTACAGATTTAATTCAAGGGAATGCCAAACTGGACTACTGTTTGTCCCTCTGAAATTATGTCCACTGACAGCAACCTGTTTCAGCAGATGGCTGAAGAAATCCCACCTGGAAAACCAGCAGAACACCAGTACCACAAGGGCTGGTCTGATCCTCTCAGCTCAGGTTGAATTTTGCCTCTAACTAGACCTAGCAGTATCAGGACCCAAACTTCAGAATATTTGTTTTTACTTCCTCTTATCTGGCCTTATGCTCAGCAAGAAGTGGGGATGCGCCACTCACTACCATGAACAGAATACGTCAAAAAGAAAATAAAATCACTGTTTTAAAAGGTGGTAAATAAGATACATTTTATTTAAATAAATAAATTACGTTTGCGGTCACTGTTTGGAAAGTAGGGGATGATTCAGAATGTTCAGGTTATTCAAATTTCTCATTTCAGTACAAGAAAACAGGTGACAGCATCACTACTGGAAGATAAAACACCTCTGGGAGAAAGCAGCAGAACAAAAAGCAAGTGAGGGACATAGAGCACATGAACAGGACATAAAAACACACTAATGGATCTCCCTCCAAGAACAGGGATGCAAAAATGCTGTAGAATGAGTAAGACTGCAGAGCAACATGGCAGCACACATTTTCCCTAACTCCAAACATGATGTTACATCTTGACATGAAATATTTGTGCCTAAAACACCGGTGCAGCTATCACTAAGTGAGGGTCTGTGACATGTTTTCTTCAGAGACCTTTTATTTGACAACTCGAGAGGCATTATGCACAATAACAGGCAAAGTCAATGAGGTAACTGGTCCAGGAGGTTCAGCGGCACGGCCAGGTGCCAGCCAGGCCAACACCTCCCTCTGGTGCAGAAAAGCTGCTCTTACCCCCCGCCCGGCATCCTCCACACCCGTACCCTTCTCCGCACCAGCACGGACCAAGTCCTCCTTCAGAGTCGAAGATGGATGCAGACGGAGGCCTCCTCGGAGGAGCGGCGAGGCGGAAAGGCGAGGCCTGGCTGCCCCCTCCTCCCGCCCTCCGCGCCGCGGGCCGGGCCCGGGGCAGCTCCCGGCGATGCCCCCGTGGGGCACCCCGCTCCCGGCCGCGCCGCAGCCCCCTTCAGCCGCCCACCCACCCGCCTGGGCAACCCGCGTCCCGGGCCGCCCGCCGGGCCCTACCTCCGG
>VZTB01003277.1:207414-269470 GCA_013397245.1 Thryothorus ludovicianus | reverse complement strand
GTGTGCAAACAGCCCCTGCTGCTCAATTGGTCCTTTCTGAACAGTGAAGAGATTCACACCCAATGAATGAATCCTTTTTAATCAAGATTAACCGGAATAGGATTATCTTCACTGAGCTGAGCGTGTGTTCCCGAGATTCCCGTTTTAATCACTTACGTGGGCTTTGATGTTTTTCATTTGATAACGGGATCGTTATTTTAATAGTAATTTGCTATTGTAAGTGGTATTCGTACAACTAGTAAAGATGCTAAAAAATCGACGTTGTGAGTAAACCACTGGGAAATATTTATTTAAGTTGTACGATTTTCATTTAATACAGTCTGTATAATAAAAAAAAAAAATCTAAAATCATGTGCACCAAACGGTCTCCAATGGACCGAGTAAGGAGCTGTGTGTGCTGTATTTAGGGACGGGAGCAGTGTCAGGACGGCTGCTGGCCTCCTGCAGACTTACAGGACGATTGATGTCGCTGTCACTGGTTAAACCACAGGTGCCACTAAGCTGAGACATGCTCCATATCAGCAACTTGAACACCCCCCAACAAACATGATCAATAGGTGCTTTCAACAGCTGCATACTGATGTTAACCATGATGTTGCCTCTATAACCTACGACAGTGTCCTCTGATCATTAGGTACAGGGAGATATACTCAGTTGTAGGCCCAAAGGTGAGAGACAACAGTGCAATTTGAATTTCCCAGGCTTCTGCTCCCTGCCTCAATCCAGCAGCAAGCTTGGTCTGGTTCCAGTGTGCATCCTTAGTAACAGAGCAGTAAAAAGTCAGTCTGTAAAGGCCAGCAAAAGAGGTTATAAGCCAGTGGTTTTGGTTTGTTTTGGGGTTTTTTTTCTTTTGACAGCTTACACTCATTTTTGGGAACTGAGGTGCATGGACAGATCTGCAGTATCTGCCCTGTGGCTCTTCCATAGACAAACACTAAGAAATAAGTATCAATGGCAAAGCCTTTTAATGGTTAAGCAGAACTTTTTCACTCAAAAAATAAATTCAATCCATGTGCTATTGTGTGAATAAGTATTTCCATCGCCATGAATGAACCCATGAAGCAAAGGTGAATGCAGTAGTGTTGGAGTGACTCCAGTGTGACGTGCTGCTGGACGGTGACATTCACAGTACCCCATTTCTGAGGATGGGGACTTCACCTCAGGAGGTGCAGCTGCCAGCAGGGTGTCTGCAACAGAGAAATTCGCTTCTTCCTGGAGAGAAGTGCAGCAGTTGGAGACGTCCTTTCTTCTTGGCAAACTGGAGTCTGGACCTCCAGGCATGAAACAAATCTTCCCCCAGCTCTCATGGCTGGAGAACAAAGTGGAAATTACACTCCTGTGCACACACAGTGCAAAGTCACATGGATTCAAAACTTCATTAAGCAGAAACCCTTTTCTTACACAAAAGAAGTGCTCTCTTCTGTTGTGATTCCCACCTCAGAACGTTTTGTAAAAAATGCATTCACAAGCCATTTGTTGAGAACAGTGTCAAAACCACTATTAAACACTGGTTTATTGTTGCTTTTAGGGCATAATATCTGTTACTGTAATTTGAATGCACCTCAGCTGCTCCTTTCAGGAGAATTTTGAAGAGCTGTTACTGGTCTCTGGGGGCCAGGCTGATTCAAGCAGATCTTCATAAAGAAACATTTGTTAATCTCACACCGCTTCCTGTCCCGTGGCGGACCTGCTGGTAGGTCTCCAAGGAAGGGCATCAGTGCACTGTTGACAGCGTAATTTCTAGTTGCTCACCACATTTCTGAAAATCTTCTTGAGCAGGTTCCCAGTTTTACAATTGTCTCTCCCTGTCAGGACCAGTTATGCACATGGGCAGTAGCCAAGGATGCCAAAAGAGGTTTTTTTCCCATTTTGCTTCTGGCAATGAAGATAGAGTGCAGATGTTTGAGCAGTACATGGTGCCTGAAGAGCCAGTTCAGTCCTCTCCCACAGCTCCTATGGCCTTAACAGTACCCTGCTGCTGAGCCAAGTTTGTGTCAGGGCAGAGAGAACAGCAAGTGACCACTGGCTGTGGTTCCACGAGTATGACTTCCTCTGTTCCCAGAAAGGAAAAAGAAAAGGTAATCCCAGATTTCCCAAGCTTTCTAAAAACCTCTCCTGGAACCATAAAGCTTCTCCCAGTCTTTTGTCCTTATTTTTAGAAAAGCAACATCTGTTTCACCCTGACTGCCAAGCAGCTCGTTTCCGAGGTTCACCATGCAGTGATCAGTCCTACATGACATGAACTTTCACCTTACAGCCCTGAAATGGGCTGGGATCTACACATAGCAGGCTCTGAATGTTACCACACGAGTATCAGTGGAGTGGATGTTGCATACAAATGGCACTTCTCTGGTGACTTCTTAGAGTGCTATCAAGCCTCATACCTGTCTAGAAAGCAGGAAATAAGGCAACTGGGAACAGTACCCATAAACTGGAATGCCTGCCTGATAGGTATGGGTTGGTTTTCCTCCAGGTACAAATGATGATGGTTGCATACTGGTTCAGTTGAACAAGTACAGTCCTGTGCAATGCTAAATAAATGGGCATGTCCTGAGTGATTTGCACTGGAGGGTCTGCCAGAATTTAACATTTATTATTAATAACTTATAAAAGATGAATGTCTATATCTGAATGTTCTATATTTGCTGAAGGAGAAATCTTGGCTAGTTATTTAGGCATTGTCCAAAGCCTAAATAAAATGTTCTGCTGCTAGATCGAAACCTATTCCTCCAGGTTAAATTTTATCTCCCAGCAGAGGATTATTAACTCAAAACATGTCACACATTCACACTGATCTTTTTTTTAAAATCTGTTTTGAAGAGGAGATGTGTCTGGAAAACCAATATATTCCAATAACTCTTAATTGTTGGAAGACCCCCAAAGGGTGGAATTGGATCAAAGGCCTCCTGAGATTCTCCTAATGTTTGTGAAATATTTTAAAACTTAAGGTGTATTACCTCAGGGTTATCTCTCTTGAACATCCAGATTTATGATGTACTTTGCAGGGCATTGATTGATATTGATTCACAAAGTCAGGGGTTTTCAGTGTTTTTCACAGCCTGGGCCGTGTTTCAGTCCTACCTCTTCCATTCACAGCTGTGTGGTTGAATCTTCCTATTCAGGACTGAATCTTCCCATTCAGGACTCACAGAACATGGCTTGTGGAAAAAAGATAGAGAGCAAAATTAATACACTCCAGAGTACTGAAACCATTTTTGCTCTAGAAGAAGGAACAAAGCCATTATTAGACAGCTCTGCTTTAAGTAAAAATTCTCTTGGTAGCACTCTCTTAAAATCTGTTTACCTTACTGATTATTAGTAGTTGGCCAATTTTGACATAAGTAATGTTTTAATTGCAGAGTTGGCTGGATCATAAGAAATGCTTCATAGGAATACAGATGATAAAGTTTTTTCTCTAAATTCTAAATTTCTCCTTTGCAAGGGAAAGGGAGAAACTGTTTCTTCAGTGATCTTTGTCCCCAAGAGTACTTACCCAAGCAATATTTTCTCCTAAAATTTGTTTTTTTATAGTCTCAAGGGCTTCTTTCAGTGGAGAGCAAGAGGCAATTAATGAAGTAGAGCTAATTTAGGCTGTAGAGCATTCTGCTCAACAGACCAGTGATTATTTTAACACCTGAGTCCTAGAAATGGATGACATAAGCCACAAACATCATGCCACGTACATACTAGGCAAGATTTGGAATGTGTGCTAGTACTGTTGAGAACATTCGTGCAATTTGAATGGGAAATCATTATAATCCTTTTAATGTCATTTTTGAGTCTTTAAGATCTTATTTAAATATCTTAATGATTATATAAGTAGGATCTGCTACACCATAGCCTATATATATCAAAATGGGATGTTGTCAAGAGGGAAAACATTCTGCTTCAGCAGAAATTCAGCATGGAAAAGAAGCATACTCATCTTCATCCTATCTATTGGATTCTGGTGGCAAGTGACATCAAGGCTCCAAGGAATCTCGCCAGGAAAGACTGGTGGAGCTGCTTTCCCTCTGGATAACCTGAATGCCCTATTGTCTAGCATTCAGGTTCTACTGGTTACTTTTATGATTCTGTACAGCAGTAAAAACATTATAAATACACCCAGCCTTTTGTAAAACCTAGAATGTCACAAGGTAGAAGACAATCCTGTACGTTTAAAGATAATTTTATATGTCAGCAAAAAATATGATTTGACTATAAAATTGTGATTCCCTATTTTAATATAAATTTTATTAGTATTTCATACAATCATAGAATTTTTAAAGTTAGACAAGACCTCAGAGATTATTGAGTGCAACCATTACCCTTTGCAACGTAACTTAAAGTGGAAGGAAATGTCAGGTGCACGAATAGTTTCACTTTATGCTTCATGTTTATTTCACTGTGTGTGTCAGGATTGCCACATTCAGGGTGAACTCTCGTGTATTTTAAAATTATTATTATTATTATTATTAATCTGCATAATATTTTTTTGAAATTGATTTTTGAGGAAAAGCTTTAATAAAACAATCCACTGATATTTAATCAAAGTAATTTTTATAAATGCACAGAATACTCAGAACATTTAGAATGAATATACCACTTCATGTATTACTTTAGGACATAAACTCCTTTGGCAAAACTTTAACTAAGTTTACTTACTTAGATGACTCATGATATTCCTCAAGGCTGTGTTGCAAAAAACAGCCGATACCTGAAATAGTCAATCAGTTCACTGGATAACACACATGTGGATTTCTAGGTTACAAAATATCACTGGATTAAATGAAAATACATTCAGCTGTGCTTTTTATGCTACTAAGGGTACTGAACACCTTTCAAACAGAAAACAAAGTTCAGCTGTAAGATGACAATATTGGCTGCACTGGTTAGAGCACAACATCAGCAATCCAGTTTTAACACCTATTTTATAATACACAGTACAGACAGCCAAGACTTTGCCCAAATCAGAGCCATATTATCCATAAATTTTCATAGCTGAAGTTGAAGAAATCCAAAATAGAGGAATATTTTCTTAGTGGGCTCTTCTGGAAATAACCTGCTTTTTGTGCAGGGAGAATTGCAACATCACATTCTTAGTTTCTGAATGTCTAAGTATTTTTTATTAGATTTATTGTTTTTCCTGTTTCCCAGAATTATATAAATAATCCTGGACAAGTCTTTTTGGGTAATACATTTTGGCCGCTCATAATCTGAAAAGAGAAATAGGAAATATAGCTGTTCAGTGCTCAAAAAAACCCCCACAGGAATTACTAAATCTTGTTTGGAGACTAAATTAGTGTTTGGATAACTGATCTGTTAAGGCTATTTGTGTCATGTACAGAGCAAAAGCAGGGTACACAGGACTGTGACAGAAGGATTTTGCCTTCCTCCCCCTTGTTCATAGAGGCTCTACTTCCAGTTGATGACCCGTGGTTGGAGGGGAGTTGGGACTACAGCCCATTAACACATGCAAGATTCACCTGCTTTACTGTAAATGACACCTCCCAGTAAGAGTCTAGGTTCTCATACCCCTGCAAACTGCTTTGGGCTCACAACCTGAGAGGCAGTGTACAGATGAACAATATTCATTATCATCTGAAAGCTTTTCAGTCTGAACCACTTAGCAGAAAACCTGTGGAATCCTTTTAACTCCAGTGCACAGTTCTGCCCTCAAGGACCTGGTGCCAGTCTGAATCCAGAGAAAAAGTTGCTCTAATTCAGCTGCCTACTGTCATGCTTTGCATGGCTCAGATGAGCTATTTTTAAATTACTATTATTGATTTTAGTTACAAAAGAGATCATATATTCTCACGTTTCGTACCTACAGTAGAGAAACTCTGGACAGCCTGCCATTTCTAAATTCTTGGAAAGGACTCTGTCCCTAATACTCAGACTCAATGAACATCCTGGTTCTCTGGCATGCCTGTATTCATTCCCATCTGTCATGCTGGCATTGTTCCCACTCAGAATTATCTATGCCAATTTCAACAGGGCATAGGTGCTAACCAAACATGGTTTTAGAGGGACAGCTTTCATAACACAGCAAGTGCCATCTCTGCTGCCAGGAGATCCTGCTGTTTGCAAATAATTCCAGCTTAAGGCCACATGCTTCATTACATGGGATCACATCTGTAGATTCTTGTGGGTATTATTAAAAAAAAAAATCAACAAATGTCTACTGTATTTCTCTTACAATTTGGCTCAGAATTTTGCATGTGGAGAATGAATGCTCTGCACCTTGTTCACAGGAGTGAGCCACAGGCTCTTACATACTCTGAGCAGTCTTAACAGGTTACTGCATGAAAGCTGGGACAGCAAACTGCAGAAGTTTACCAGAGCAGTGCTGCTTTTTTCTGGTGCCATTTCATGCTTTGTGTCTGTAGTACATTCCGAGGAGTGAATGACAGAGCATTGCCTTTTGCACCACAGCTTTCTCCTTTCCAGGGTCTCAACAGATTTTTGCATAGGGCATATTCTGCCCCCACTCATTTGTAAAGTGGCATATGTACAACATTAATACTGCTTATTAAAGTTACTAGTTACATAGTGCTTTAGATAAGACTCATTATATTGTACTGATATATTATACATATCACATTGGTATCATATTAGTGTATTGTAGCTGCACTTGACTCCTGTTTTGCCCCCTGAATGGATTACTTGTGTTAGGAGAATTACACTGTACTGTGTAAAGGCTAGAAATAGCTTAGGAAAGAGCAAAACCTCTTCATAAGCCTCAACTAAACAGCCCACTATGCTCAAATTTTAAAACATAACTTTGCAGTTAAGGAAAAGAATATTTTGCCCAGCATATATCTCAGAAAATACTATTTGGAATAAAATAAGATTCAGGGTACATAATTTCCAGCCATGTGTTTCCAGTCACAATTTCTGACTCTTAGATATTCCATTGTGCAGCCAGAATCTGTGGAAAATAAACCAAAAAATGCAACCCTCTTGACACTCACAGTGTTTTGGCTGAATAGCACTAGGAAAACCTTGGTTCACATGTTGTGCATAGAAATGTGTTTTTGCAAATCGGTAAAGGTATTTTCAGGTTTTTTTCTGTACTAGAAGAAAAAATCTAAGGCTGTTTTCAGTTGTATTTTACCTATTCCAAAAAAATGGTGAATCCAAGAATGTGCAGAAGAGTCAAATGTATTTTAGAGTCCTAGAATTTCAAGGATGCAGAGTGACAAGTAGACACATGAGTATATTGGAAAATTCCATTGGGAATTAAGTTCTAAAATAACCAAACATTTCTACTGACTGTACATTTCAGAGTAGTAATGTGTACATTTCTGATCATTTTGTGTTTAGCATGTTTCTGAAATTGGGTACAGCTGACAAAATTTCACAGGCTTTGAAGCATACTCAGTGTGCTTTTCTTATGCTATTGATAACTTCAAAACACTGTATTGAACTTAAGAAAGAAAAAAAAAGCCTCATTTCACAGTACATTACTCATCAATTGTAACTGAGCTTTAGTCCTCTCACCTGTCTTCTGTCCTTAGTCTTTTTAGCAGCTAACCTGCCCTTGTGGGCTGTCAGCACTGATTTGTTTTCCATACCACTTGGACTCGGAGATACTTGGTTTATCTTTTTCTTATCTTCTCTAAAGATAAGGGAAGATCAGTCTCCTAAAAGTGCTCCCTCATAATAATTGTATGCTTGAGAAGACACCCTCAGGTAAGGGCAGCGGACTGGCAGAAGAGGTGTACGTTAGTAGTGCCATGAAATGAAAAGCTTCAAGGCATGTGCTCGAGAGAACGGGGGGTTTCCAACCCAATAGCTCATGAGGGGTGAAAAGAAGGTTCCACTCCAGCACAGCCAGATCAGGAGCTGCCTCATGGGAGGGCTGTTGCACTTTTGGGTGAGTTGTATTTTGACTGTTTCTTACCAGCCATAACAGCAAAGTTATAAGGCTGCCTGGTCAGTGT
Organism: Thryothorus ludovicianus; assembly: GCA_013397245.1. Classification (NCBI taxonomy): domain Eukaryota; kingdom Metazoa; phylum Chordata; class Aves; order Passeriformes; family Certhiidae; genus Thryothorus; species Thryothorus ludovicianus. The sequence goes on along the minus strand of VZTB01003277.1, from coordinate 261,545 downwards.
CTCAGCTCTGAGGTGACGCACTGAACAGCCAGCCCATTATCTCTCTGTACAAACCTCAAATCTGTGCCCTAAAATATGAAGTCAGGCATGGTATACTTGTTAGGGAATACCTACCAGCAGCTTTGAAGGGCAAACAGCTGAGTAGTTGTAGAAAATGACCAGTGCATGTCCAGGCAGCTTGGAAACTTTGGCTCCTGGAAACTGCTATCTCTAGAACAACAATAATTAAAGATAACTGATTTAAAAAAAAAAACATCTGGATTGCTCCAATTCATGGCTGGATTGTGTTTTAATGCCTTTAAAATGACTAATAGTGTGTATAAATAGTGACATCCAGTGTTCAGTTAGATCAACCACAGGTCTCTGTTCTGTAAAGCCTTTCAATTAAAAGATTTATTACAGACCCTATTTAAAATGCTCATGTAAAGATAGTAGATAACCTGCCAACTGCAACACACCTTCACAATAAAAATTTCCTTCCTGGATTGTTGGGGAACAAGAATGGTGTGGCTCTTGTATAATGCTTTAACTTTCTTTTTTAATGACAGCAAGCGTCTGATTATCCCCAGGTGTTTTTGATTTCTTCTTTCTCTGCTTCTGTTGCTGTGAATGTGGCCATTAGGGCAGCAGTCATAAAGGATGTGTTCACCACTTCCTTCTCTGTCTGTCTCTTAACAGAGCCACAAGTCCACCGTCTTCTATCCACATTAATTCCCTGAGGTATCCACACAGTATTTGTGTTGACTGCCTTAATTTTGATCTTCTCTAATCATTCCCTGCCAGATGGCAGTTAAAGTTTAATGGTCCCTGTAAAAATAGTTCCCTTTCTTCTTTTAATCAGTCATGTGTGTTTGCTTAGCTAACTGTTAGATGTTCAGAAAGCACGAAGGGACCACCAACACAATTACTTCAAAATACACATCCGTATGGTGCTTTCAGCGTTACGTAAAAGTGAAGGGTTATAGTGTAACCAAGATTCCTGGAAATTGGCACAGACTACATGACCCTACCATTTCTTTGTTTCTTTAGCTTTATTAAAAAGGTTAAACTAATAATTTGTGACATTTCATATAATCAAAGGTAGATTACTTTCAGTATTTTCTAGGCTTAAATGTGTTTTCTGTGCTAGAAAGCATGTCAGTATTAAGCTCTTAGGGATGAATTGAGCTATACACTTAAGGATATGTTTAACTTGTATGTGTCTATGGCTAATGATAGATAATAGGGCCTTGAGCAAGGTACTTTGACATATGCTTCACCTTAGGCCCCTAAGCAGTTCCAGTGAATTAATTTACCTTCTTGAAGGTTTAAGAGTATGTATAGACACCTAATGACAAAGAATCTGAAATTCTCCAGTATGTGTTTACTTGATTGAAGCTTATTAGAGGTTTAGGCTTTTGCTGAATTGAGAATTGAATTCAATTGCATATTCATGCTATGCCTAAGTAGCAAATCACTTTAGAGGCAAATGGTTTAAGCTATATCAGACACCTATGGAGTGAAGCAAATGATTTAAGCTATATCAGACACCTACAGAGTGAGCAGGTAAGATTATACCCTTGAGGAATATGGACAGCCTGGGAAAGTGATACGCTAGGAGTCTAATCCAGCTCAGACTGCTGCCAGAGAAAAGGGTGCTGTGGAATAAAATGGATCAGGCTCTGAATGCCTTGCCTAGAGCAATACAGGAAATATATGGCAGACTCCCTAACAGAACCCAGATCTCCTGATTCAAATTAGACTTCTTTTGTATCTAACATCTGTGTATGCTGCAACTGGATGTGTCATCACAGCCTGCACAGGCTAGCTTCTAGATTAAAGCTCGCATGAGAACTCCTACGCACACTGCAGGAATCACACCCACTTACACATCCCAGCAAGATGAGACTCAGCAGAAGTGCAGACCTTCCCACATTCTCCTCCCTAGAGGAAGGCTGAGAAAATAGGGATTAACTTACCTTCCTTGAAAGCATATTTTAACAACCATGTCCAGAAGGAGTATTCAGATATGACAACATGCACTCCAACAGTATTCTGAACTTTCTGATTGCTTAGTACTTTTTGATTTTGCCATCAGTGCCAGGGAACTGGACATAGAGAATTGTGCCAGCTCCAATTTTCTGCATTATGCTTTAATTAGCAATAAGCAATTTGGTTCTAACATAATAGAAATTTTGACCCAAAGGAAAAATTCTCTGTCCTCCATCTAGGTATTTTTCCTCAGTTCCTTTCTACATGTAGGTAAGATCTAGGCCTGAGGGCAGAGACATGGATGGGATGGTTTGCATTATGATAATAACCAGATGACCTCATTGAGGTCAGAGCCTCAGGGTACTGGATTCTGGCAAAAACATAGCAAAAACTGATCCCTGTGCAAAAGAACATGAAGTCTAAATGTTCAAGTTCTTCAGTGACTTTGGGATTGAGTGGTTGATTTGTTCACTGTCAGGCTGTGGCCACTGCCAATGACTCTCTTCATCTCTTGTGCCTTAGCCAATAGCCTTAAACCCGGCAGCATCCTTCTCTACTTATAATTAATTAGAAGCAGAGGCTAGCTTTGTTAATTTTGGTATGCCAGAGTTGTAAAATCTGTCAGCTGTGGAAGAGTGGACATACCTTTATCTTTCTTTCCCCTCGTTTCCTCTCCCGTTCCCATATCAGAGAGACATACACTGGTTCCTTCCTTGGTTGGCTAAATATTGCAAACGTAAACAAGGCAAGCAGAGCTTGCTGGGCAGATGATGGCTACTAGCAGGTGTCAAAGTGAAGGCATTCCCCTGTGGACACAACCCATCATGCTTGGGCTGATGCCCAGTTCATAGGAGGGAACATGAATCTTCCAAATGGAAAGGGAGATAAATTGCATCTAAACACTCTAATGATGATAATGCAGAGAGACAGATGTGGCAACTGAGCATTTGAATCCCTCCATGTGCTCTTTACTTCTGTTATACTATCACATCATATACTACTGACTAATATAAGCCAGATGCACAACCAGAATGTTGTTTGAGTTTATATTCTCGACATCTCCAGATCTGTACATCCTATAGATAGAAACATTTTTCCCTGGCAAATTCACACAAAGGTCATTTTTATGAGCTCATATAAATAGTGAATTGGAAAGCACTCACTGGTGTTTGTTTCAGCTGCACCACTTCTGTTAAAGAATTCTTGCTATAAAAATCAAGGCAAGCACAGCTCAGAAATCTGGATTCTGGGCAAGGAATTTTGTTTCCTAGTCCCTTGTGGGGCCACTCACACCTTTGCAAAGAGGGTGCCATTTAAAGGCTTGTATTTCAGAAGTGGTTTGGATCAGCTCTATGTAAAGGTAAACAGTTTAACGATTTCCCAAGGTGAAAGGCAGCAGAGGAGGAGACAGAGCCCTGCCAAGTGAGGTCAAGTGTGGAGAATATGCAGCAACCACACAGAACATTTATACACCTGGCAAAGTACATGCCAGTTGTTAAGGCAGAAAGCCAGAGGTAATGAGCACTGTGAGAATTACCAAGAGCTCCTTTTTGGCCCAGGTTCTTGCTTGTAATTGAAGTGCTATCCTCTACTGATCCTTCAGGTAGCCTTGGAATGATTTTATCCAGGCTTCAAGGGAGAATCAATCTCTACAGAGTAAAAGAATCTTCTTCACATTATAGCTCTGTGCTAGAAGCAAGCTATGGATGTGACTCATGAGTATTCTTAATAATTTTCAAAGAAAGTGAAATTCCTATGTGAGATTTTGATTTTAATTTTGAAAATTATTTTTGTGTACTCCATACAGAAAATGTTTACATATTTATGTTATTGAAACATACAATGAAATGTACGTTAAAGTGTATTTGTTTCATATATTAGAATATATATTTAAAATTATTTCTGTACAATATTAGGAAAAAATACATTCAATAATAGCTATCCAGGAGTATTCTCCCTTAGTCTGTACTCTCCATCAATTTTAACAGTAGGCTATTTATTTTTCTTTAACCAGATTCTAATGTTTCACAGTCAAGGAGTGGTTATAAGACACTGTAATGTTATTCCTGGATAACAGATTTTAGCTTTTATATATCCGAGTGAGTTCCTTCTCTACAATATTGAATTTCAAGGAATTGGTAGCAATTCTGTGATGCTGAAAATTTCTTTCTATGTCTTCAGTTGCCGGCCTTGAAATATTTTTTAAAGGATAATCTATACTTGAGAAAATAGTCAGACTGAAAAATCAAAGACTGTCTTGGCAATCACACTGAAGTGCATGTAGTGGTCACTTGGCTTTCCTTGCCTTCCATATTTTAAATATATTTTTACTTCAATTAAAATCTGTTTAGGACCAACACTTGCTTTTGCTTTTGGAAGGAGATCTGGGACAATTGTGTGGCTCCTACACAATCAAATTATTTTTTTGTTCTATTCATTTTATGGGTATGGGATTGCTGAGTTCAGAAGCAACCTTCAGAGATGTCCATTTGGGAAAAACATTTAGAGAGAGTAAGATAAGATAGAGTAGTAAACCCAGGAAGCACTGAATGTTTAACTGAAAAACCAGAAATATAAGGAAAATAATTACTGGAGCTGCAGAGAATCTGCAGGTTTACAGAAGACTATAATGTCAAAATTGTTTGCTGATAGTTCTTTTTGGTTTTTTTTGTTTATTCCCTTATTTTTTTTCCCTCTGGAAGATCAGTAATGGACTATAATGAAAGGGAGGAATTGTTAAATTAGTTTGATACTGAAATTAAAAAACAGTAGACTTTTCTGCAAGTAGGAAACACTGGAACCCCCCTGTGATTCAATCATTGAAAACCAGACTGGGAAAAGCACTACACTTGATTGCACAGCTGCAAGGATGAAGCAAACTGGCATCTCTGTTTGTAACTGCTGATTTTGGTCTGGGAAGACACATACTTGCTAAATAACATTAAATACATTATTTCTATTACACTTTTCTATTTCCAGTCATGGAAAAGACCTCCCCTTTGGCTGTCTGTAAGTGCTGAAGAGCATCACATAGTTCATTTCTCTATTTATTAGCAAGGCATTCTTTGAATCACACAAAACAAGTAGACTGGTAGAATAAAAAAACAAAACACCACAAACAAACAAGAAAAGGGAAATAATACTGAATTATACTTTAGCTAATAGAAGTAGATGGACAAATCTTCCACATGACCTATTATCTTTTTGTCTTTTGGTAACAGTAAGAGATATTTTAGCAGGACATTTGCAACTGAGGTAATCAAGAAGGCTTTTTTGAGAAACAGAAGCCCAAATTATCGCCGAGAGAACTTCGGCAAAGAAATTTCATTTTTCTCACAAGAAACAACATAAAGAAAAATTAGTAGCTGTATAATATATCACTGCTTCAGAGTTCCTAAGTGAAAGTTAGGCTGGTATATTAAACAGTAAGTTTTATCCTCTTGGAATATACCGTATCTACCTAACTCAAGAGGAAAGAACAAGAGCATTAAAGAACTGCTTTTGCACCTGTTATATTGCGCTTTGCATTTTTAATGCTTAGCAGAAGCTGGTGGTGTTTAAAAATCTTCACCAAATGTATCCATACCGCATGGAAAAAGCTGAAGTTGTTAAACTGTGCATCATACAACAGAATCATCTTGCATTTAATGACTAGATTTCTAAAGCAATTACTAAACTTGGACCAAGTGCTGGCCTAGGGGGGAGCCAAGCATTTCTCCCTTTTGAGAAATTGGTCTCCATTGTGTGCAGTGGGAGTGCTGCTGCTGCCACAGGCAGCCCCCAGCACACAGGACACCAGGCAGCGGGTGTGTGAGCACAGCCAGGTACAGGGTGTGAGCACAGGCAGGTACAGGGTGTGAGCACAGGCAGGTACAGGGTGTGAGCACAGGCAGGTACAGGGTGTGAGCACAGGCAGGTACAGGGTGTGAGCACAGGCAGGTACAGGGTGTGAGCACAGGCAGGTACAGGGTGTGAGCACAGGCAGGTACAGGGTGTGAGCACAGGCAGGTACAGGGTGTGAGCACAGGCAGGTACAGGGTGTGAGCACAGGCAGGTACAGGGTGTGAGCACAGGCAGGTACAGGGTGTGAGCACAGGCAGGTACAGGGTGTGAGCACAGGCAGGTACAGGGTGTGAGCACAGGCAGGTACAGGGTGTGAGCACAGGCAGGTACAGGGTGTGAGCACAGGCAGGTACAGGGTGTGAGCACAGGCAGGTACAGGGTGTGAGCACAGGCAGGTACAGGGTGTGAGCACAGGCAGGTACAGGGTGTGAGCACAGGCAGGTACAGGGTGTGAGCACAGGCAGGTACAGGGTGTGAGCACAGGCAGGTACAGGGTGTGAGCACAGGCAGGTACAGGGTGTGAGCACAGGCAGGTACAGGGTGTGAGCACAGGCAGGTACAGGGTGTGAGCACAGGCAGGTACAGGGTGTGAGCACAGGCAGGTACAGGGTGTGAGCACAGGCAGGTACAGGGTGTGAGCACAGCCAGGTAAAGGGTGTGAGCACAGGCATGCAGGGTGTGCAGGGAGAGCTGTCACTCTGCAGCAGGTACAGCTGGTGGCTTCCCCTGCCCAGCAGCATGAGGGAAGCACAGCCAAGGCAAGCTAATGTTTCTGCAGAGGGGAGAAAGAGCCAGCCTTTCCTATGTTTTTCTTTACATAGTCTACATCCTTGAGTTTTTCTCTCATTTTTCCCTTGTTTTCCCATGATAACTTGACACAGAGTAAACATGAAATTTGTTTTTAACTCCAGACAGGTATTTAGTAAATGCCACAGATAATGAGATACCAAAAGTTTGGAAAAAAGTAAACAGCAGTCATGGCAGAATTGTGTTGAAGAAATTGGCTCATCTAATCTAAGATAGTAAAATGACCAAGTTCCAGGGCTGAATTATTCCCAGAAGTAATACCATGACTTCACTCAGGAAGCATTACTCAGTAGGATTACAGCTGGAACATTTTCAACCTTATAGGATTAATCTTCAGAAACATCATTCTTGGAGTGCAAAATATCCTGTACCTCCCAGTCCTAGAAGTTCACTGTTAATAACTCACATTCCTGCATATCATAAACTTCAATTTACTTGTGAGTCATTTTGCTGTTCCAGAATTGTGTAAAATGCTAGTTTTATGTCACTAAGGGTTAAGAGTCCAAGGAATTAAGCTTTCATTGAAATATGGAATTTCCCTACACACACTTGAAAATCCTGTCTCCAATATAAAAATATTTCACTTTTTTTCTTTACAGAAGAAAATTCTATGCAGTTATTTATGGCCTCCCTGTATGATGTGATTACCTACATCCAGAGATACAAGATAAGTCCATGAAGTGGACTGTTCAGTGTGGTGAGAAAAAGAAGTTGTTTTTATTTACTTATTTACAAAAATAAAAATAAAAAGACCCAGAAAATTGGCACTAATTGCAGCATGCAAAGCTGCATAACACGAGGAGCTTTGGGAAGCTTTTCCTCTTGGTGCTTATAACATGCTATGGAAATTTCTTGCCTGGTGAGATAAAATAATGGATTAACAAAAATACAAACTCTGCCTAGCAGGAATTGCAGTAAAGGAGTGCCTTAGTCCAGAGTGCACTAGAAAAAACATTATGTTCATAATATCCTGACGCAAGAAATCAAACTGAGCACAAGTGTCCTTTTTTCTGCTCATAAATACTGTGTAGAAAACTGACAGTCTTTAAGCTTTTGTTTTTCTTTAAAACTGATATGAGGGTGGTGGTCTTGAACAAATATTTTCATCTGGAAAAACATGTCAAGTAATGTTTATTATACTAAATTTTTAACCTCATGTAAACTTAGTTTTTTTCCTTGAATGTTGAATGTTATTCTTCTATGATTGTGAAAATGTGGTGCTGCCTTGGATGATCCCTTGGATACCCACATGAAAACATGCTTTGGAATCAGGTTAAAGTAACACACTCCTACAAGAGACTAAGTCAGGGAACTGGAACTATCTATAGTTTTCATCACATTCCTCTCAAAGATGCTATTGCTGCCACTGGTGGTGGTTTTTGTGCTGGACAGCCAATGTAAGAATTATGAGCAATTGGAAAGCTTTTCTGCATTTATCATAAAACCATATTTTAATGTTAGTAGCTCAGATCACTAATCTAAGCCTGGCTCCTTGTGTATCTGCATACAAATGTGTAGTCAGCATTCCCATTATCATGTCACTCCTTCCAAGTGTACTCTCACAGACAAAAATATCTCTTGAGGTGAAAGTAATTTAGTTATGTAGATCTCCCTTTTATTTCAGTCCAAAAAGCTCAGTTTAAATAGAGACTATCAGCTGAGGTGAAATGTTTTTGCAATATGCACTGATGTGAGACCAACAAACCTTTTTAACCAAGGTGCCTTAAGTAGACTTGGATCTTTAGTTTCAGCTATTTAGCTATTACATTTCCTTGAAAGCTCCCTTATCCCTAAAAATAAAAATTAAGAGGGGAGACACATTTTCTTGTGGCTTAAAGGCATTTGGCTGTTGGTATTTATGTCCTTCAGTTTAGGGAATAATGAGTGGGAAATATACCCACTGAATGTGTCTGAATGATCAGCACTTGCACTGTCACGTGCTCTCCTGCTTGTGTGAAGGGACAAACTGTGTTTTAAACACCAATGTCAGGCTCAGATTCTTCTTACAGATGCACATGTGCAACTTCTGTAGCAATAAGTGAAAGCTGGGCACACAGATTAAATTCTAAAATAAAATGACATTGCATCCATTTGCCTTGGGTGAGAATTTTAGTTTAAAGTGTTATCAATTTATTGTAATTCAGTCCTTTAGCCCTTTACCGTGTTCATATTATGAAAATAAGAATACGTTTCATACACATGTGTTGAACAAAGATTTAGTAGAAGGTGTGTAGTGGCTTGGCTGGGAGATCATGTGAATACTATGCACATACATCTCCTGAGTAAGCTGCTTAATGTTTCAGTTATTGTAGTTCTGAACAATTTCTGTTGGCAACAGGGTATTGGCCATACTTTCACATAGTTTTGTGCCGACTCCATTCTGAATGCTAGCTTGCATCCTGATTTTTATCTAATGACTGCTTTGAAATGCATATTTTTTTTTTAAAATGAGATAGTTCTGCACGTTGTATAAAGAATCATGGTTGAAAATACATGAAATTGCAGTAGGTATGCCACATGAAATACGTCAGGTAAAAAAAAAGGGCTCAGTTTGACACAAAAATTGTGGATATTAGCTAATTCACGCATATAAACCGTGAATATTTTATTTTGTATTCTGGCACAGCTACAACTCCAGGACGTGGATTGTAATTTCGTCTTTCAGCGCCAGCAGAGGGAGCAGCAGTGACTGAGTTGCACAAACCGTGGGGGTTTAATCCACTCCGTTGGCCAAACTCCCTCTGCAAACATTCTCCCTGAAAATAGTGCTATCAGCAGGAGCCAAGGAAAAAAAGTTTGAGGGTAGGAGTGATCCTCGAATAGGTTTAAATACTCCGATTTTCTTATGTACCCTCCAATTAAAAGAGTAGCATCCTCATTTACAGCTGTGTGGCGTACAAGTGGTATTTGAATAAGATCAGAGACCTTACTACACAGACCATGGGTGTCACATCTGAAGCTGAAATCATGCTTCAAAAATGTTTAGCAAACTCTGTTTCTGATTTTGCAACTTAAACCTCAGTTCTGTGAGAAGACACATTTCGAATATGAAAACTAAAGTTACTCAAAACGTAAGATTTTGAAAGATGTTGGAATGCGTTTCAAAATTGTCAGTTGTTGAAGTTTACTCTCAGTTTAAAAGTACAGAATCATTAAATCCTCATTAAGTCCTCAGCAATTAGCATTTTTAGCATTTTCATGCAACAAATCTAGCAAAAAAATGGAAATTCACAGCTGTTAAAAAACATGTAAGAGAATATTGAATTTAAAGCAGTGCAGCCTATCCCCAAAGCTCTAGGTTTGAACACTTCTGCTGGGGGAAAGCAGCAGAGACCCTCTGTTACACAGCTCCTAACTGAGCCCTGATATTCCAGTTAATGCTTTAGTTGGCTTTGACATTTTACCTATTTCAGTAATCTTCTTCACCAAATATGAACACCTTTACTATTGCCACTTAAGCTTATTCTCCCATATTTTCTCCAAATAGCAAAAGCATTTAGTAGCAAGGAATTTGAGAGTTAAGCCAATGTATACGTCCCACAAACATCATCCTAACAAAGACATTGTGAACTAGATGGCAACACTGTGCACATGAACTCTGTCTTCCTTCAACCTTATCAGCACCTCTAATGGAAAATACTCTGACTACAAACCTGATGTGCTTATAAATACAGCCAAAAGCAGCCCAGCAGCTCAGTCCCTGCCCAGGATCATGTCAGTTCAGCTCATCCCAAAACCAGCCATCTAAAAGTGAAAGCCTAACTATCATCATCAGCCTGACTTTCATTACATTATTTGTGATGAGTGTAAAGCAGTGATAATATTGGGGGAAATGGTAGTTTTGGAGACTTTGTATTACAGGCAGAGAAAAGATCAAGGGTTTTGCTGGTGGTCTTGCAGGAAGAGGAGTGAGGGATGTCAGAGTTGCTCTGTGTTCTCCACCACTGACATCAATCCCCTGGCTGCAGGCTGCTCCCAGCCTGTCTAACCTGCTAAGGATCTGGCTGCAGTGCCTGGCAGGTGGGAGGTGGACATAAGCTATCTGAAATGTTCACAGTGTTGTGTAAGTAAATCATACTTAGTCACCAAAATGTCATTTATCCACTCTCAGTTTCCTGACATGTCACTGTCACTCTGGAGTCTCTTCTTAGCTACTGGTATCAAGAGTATGAAAAAATTCTTCTTACCTTGGGAGGCTTTACAATAATGACACACCACTCTTCAGAATCCAGATCAGCATGGTCCTCCCTCTTACTTGTTTGGTTGAGGGCTGGGCATTGACTATAGATCCTTAAATACCTGCAAAGAAAGAAGTTTCATATCTTTCCTGACCAAAAGTATCTCTGATAAATGTCTGTGTTACAGTGTTACTGTGTCCAAACAGCTTATTCGGTGGGCTATACTGCCACATGGGTTAAACAAAAATCACAAGGCTTTATTTTGTTAAACAAATGTAATGTCAGCCACTTTGAAGAAAGGGCAGAGGATGGATTACAAGTGTAACTGTGTAATTTCTTCTCTTTACCACACTTGTAATACAGCAGTGCAGTTTGGTTTGCAGCACGTGATATTATTAATTTATATGTGTTCATATTAATGGCTAATATTAAAATCACTGTCATTAATCTTTGCCATTGGATTCTTTGAAAGGGAATTTAAAGCAAACTTCACTGTATATTTAACACAGTCCATTTTTTCAATTTTGGTGGTTTCAATATGTGATTCCTCTTGAATTTTTAAAATTTGCCAGAATTGTCTACCTTGTAGAAAAACAGCCAATATTTTCAGAATTCAAAGGATGACTCTTAACAGTGATACTAATAATTAGTCAGTAATTGAAGTTCTGTGGTCTCTTTCAGATAGCTCTAGTCATTGGATGTTAATGAATTACACAGTATTTACTAATATAGCTAAAATGAGCCTGAGTTGTTGGAGCCATAAACTATTTTCATCTGCAAAGGCGACAATTTATCTTTAAAAAATATTGCTTTACAATGTTGCTTTCTGATCACTGTATGTGTCACTAATTTCAGAAACATTTTTTTGCCACTAGAACTGAACGGCTAAAGTTTCCACATGCTTTAAGTGCATACATATTCATCAGCAACATGATTGTTTACTTTCCTATAGCTTAATTTGCCCAAGTATACAGAAATCTGCTCCAATGTTTTCATTGAAGATGACAAATAGGCAGTGATGCTGCAGGCTGTCTGGTTTCAGTTGTGATCCATAAGTGTATGTGCCATTTAACAACCAATAAAATATGACAGGCATGTACAATTCTGTCTGAGCAGGAAAGGAAATTTTATTGCTCAGGTTTTAGTCACACATGCCTTACATAAAGTTGTACAGTCAGATCAGTATTTTATTGTTACTTACCATATGTGTTACACCCCCTAGGCATGGAAGAGCAAGCTCAAAAGCATTAACCTTATCTGCAGAAGAAGAAATTACTTCAAATAAGTTTATATCAATACAGTCTTTCTTTAGGAACAAAACAAAAAAACTGGGAACAAATCTACATATCTCATGGACTTCAGACAGAAGAAAGGAACAAATATTACAATCTTAGTTTTATCAGCTTCCTTCTTAAATACCATATCTCCTCTTACACACGGAAATAGTTCACTGGATCACTGACATCAATAAGTGCTATCTGTAATCTCCCTACCCACTGTATCCCCCCAAAACTCCTGGTCTCACAGAGAAAACATTGCTAATCACATAACAAGGTTATGCGCATAAATTTATGTATGAATTTATCAGAATCACCAGGTATGTTGTTCAGGGGTAGCTCTGTGGTGAACAGAGAATTCAGCAGGACACATCTGCACTTTGTTCACACTTCTCAGGTTCCTTGTACGGCTCAGCAGGAGAGGGCAAAGGAGAGGTGATGATTTTGAGGCACTTCTGCAGTTAAGGAAGAATTCCAAAACAAATTCCACTGTCCTATTATTTCAGAATATATAGATTATGTTTTCTTTAATACACATGTGAACCAGAATTTGTTTTTACAATGTACTCCTGGCGTTTATCTGCATCAGTTGAAGAAGTATGCTAACAGCCTGCACAGCACTACAAGGGCAGCACAGGAACCTGCACAGGATACGAATTTATAAATGCCAAAGGAGTTGTAGCAGTAGCAACATGCAAATCAAAGTTGAGACCCAGAAAATCTTACTTTAAGATCCGCAGATGCAAGGTAGCAACATAGTTATTTTTTGGAAAACAAGTACTGTTGTGGCACCGGACTGAGGGACTGAATGATCAGTAGGCAATGGCCTGACAACGACTGTGATTCATGATAGAAGAAAGGGAGAGAAAATAAGTTGTATTTCAGATTTCAGCATGCAACATACCAAAAACACCGAGGAAGGTCTCTGAAAGCCAAGTAAGGAAGCTTGTCAGCTATTCTGTTTCTTTGGGTACTTTATCTATCAAGACAAACTGAAAAAAAGAAGAGCAACAATATCTTCATTTAAAATGTTCTATGTACCTGTCTGACATATTTTTAAAGAAACATTGGCAGAAATAAAGGGGGATCGAAGAAATAGCAGCAAGAATACGTAAGACATTTATCCTGGATAAAGCTGCTAATCTCAAGCTTCAAATAAGCTAATACAGTGCTTGCCTGAGCAAAATTTCAGTGCAAGTTCTGTAGAAAGCAGGAAAACAGTGTGATTTTCCTCTGCAGTCACACGTATTAACACAGAAATAATGTCTTTTTGTATGTAACTGATGCTTGATGACTTTATGTCTGACGATAGAAGTCTGAGGATTACAGAACCATTGCTTGAAGAATGAATGCTTGAATTTAGCCATATTAGTTGCTACTGTTTTTTCTGATTCTATTTTCTTTTTTTTTTTTTTAATAAAGAGATTTCAGGTTTGTGAGCAGCTACCTGTAATAAAAACCAATCCGTTTGAAACACTGGAGAGTGTAAGTAGAAGGTGTTAATTATAGCTAAATGCCCAATTCCCCTCCCCCCCTCTGGGCTAAACCCTACAGTTTTAGGCTGCTTTCATTTCAGTAACCATTTGATCTTTCCCAGGAGAGGATTTTGTAGTATTTCTTTTAATCTTCTCTGCATGCAGCTCAAAACTGGCTTGCTGAACTCAATTTAAGTTAGCATTTGCGTTTATGAGGAGAGGATTGCAGGGTCTACAACAAATCAAATAAAAACAATGTTTATAAATGTCAGTTAAGGAAAATTGTGTGAAGTAAAGTTAGGTGCATATGAGTGCATCCATACAAATCTTAGAATGATCCTGTTACTCCTTCTCACTATGATCTGCAGGGCAAATATTATTTAGAAACCTCAGACCTTTGGTAAGTGCTATAAGCTTTTACTGTAGTGCCTTTTCAACTAGTAAACAATTAAGCAAGTAATTTTAAAAATATTTTGAGAATAAAACACATTGATGTTTCACTCTATACACGTAAGGATATTTTATGACTGTGAATAATTAACCAGACAGAACAAAGTTAAGCAAACACATAAATCTTTGCAGGGTGGACATTCTGTGCACTAAATAATGCAACACGTCCACTGTCATCAGATAATGTGCACTGTGCTAAATTCCACAGAGCCACATTTTGCCACTAGCATCAGTACCAAACAGGCTTACCTTGTAACTTTTACCTCTATGGATCAAGTCTCCAGAAATCAAAATGGTTCCATTGAATCAAACTAGATGGAGTTTCTGTTAAAGTAAAAGCAGGTCGTGCAGTCAGCTAAAAAATTGCAACGTGTTTACCTACCTCAAAATATTGCTTCGTGTCTCATTCCTTTTGTAAGAATGTTTATAAATCCACAAGAATTATTTTTCATATCCATTATTTTAATAAAGTTCCAAAGAGACATTAATTTCCCAACTTCCTGCTAGCACTGCAGTAGCTGAAAGTGCTGCTAGTGCTGGCCATAGTCATGCCCACAGTTAGGTTCAGGTAAAGTGACAAATCAGCTGTAGGATCCAAATTCGCACAGGAAAAGTTGCAGCAATATCCTAATTATGCTTACAACAGAAAAATATACTGCCAGAAATACTGAATAAATACTTTGCAAACAGAGGAAAAAATCAAGATACAAGGAAAATAAAAAAATAGGGAAAAAAAAAGGAGAAGAAATGAGAAATGAGAAATCTAGCCAAACATGTACTGTCTGGACCCACAGAACAAGGATTTCCATGCATTAATATAAGTTGGTAATTTCATTTGGATTGACACTACCAGTCCAAATAAAATTCAGCAAAGCAAATTTATACTCAGGCCCCAATAAAACTGGCTAATTTCAGAGTTGTTGAATTTAGGAAAATTGTATTGTATAACTGGAACCAGAAGTTAATGTACTGAGAGTTGAGTTTTATTAAGATGAAATATTAATTCATGTTTATTATGAATGTTGATTGTTTTAATACCCTGAATTTAGATACAGAAGATTACATGTAATGGGTTCTTTCCATATGTCACAAGTAATCCAGTTGCTCTTTTAACTGTAAATTCTGCAAGACTTCTTACCTAAAAATTCAAGGAAATTATTTAAAATTAAACCATTTTTCCAGCATGTGTAAAAATGTGTAAATGATGGAACTGGCAGTATGATGATTGCTTTACAGATGAGCATTTTCTTCATCATCTTCAAGGACATCCAGATTTATGATCTAATCACTCAGCCCTTTAACAGGATGCATTTGAGTTTGATTAAAAAAGAAAACAAACAGCAGAGAGTATTTATTAATGAAATCTGGGTGACCTTTTCACATATGGAACATTCTCAAAATAGCAACTTTAAAGCTAAGTATGGACTCCTTAGCTGCTTCAGCTTCTCCCATCTTAGAGCACAGCATGTTTTTGGTGTGCTTTTTTAAATTGGCAAGTGCAAATTTTGGGAAACCATTTCCCCCTCCCCCTCCTTGAACTTTAATTGCTTAACCTACATCCTAATTCAAGTTGCTCATAAACCTTAGCCTTTGTTGTAGGTCCGACAGCTGCGTTATGTCAGTAGCAAGTAAAACCTTCACAAAGTTCCGGAATGCTGCAAGACATTTTATAGGTGCTGCAATAAAAGGCAAATTGAATTTACAAAAATGCATTTGTCACTGATTAAAAACTTACAAAGTTAATTGGAAACACAGTGTAGGTGTTGCCACACAACTAGAGGTGTAATTGGTGGTTTTAATTCAGTTAGAGCGCAGGGGAGAGTAGCTGCTCATGTAAGGCCAGCAATCTTTTTCATATTCCTTTTCCCTTGAAGAAACAGGGTGTCTTTACTGAAGCCTTGCATGAATGGTCAATAGCATTGAGATGTTAGCTGAGGACTAGAGGTCACTTCCGTGCTCAACTTTCAAGGCTCTATCAAAGTGAAATTTGCAAGTACCAGTCAGTGCCCATTAGTAATTGCAGGGTCCATTGGGAAAGTTTCCCAGGCCTTTTCTTGGTTTAGATTGGCAAAACTGGCACCACTGTAGCAATCACTGCTTCAGCAAGTGAGGAGGGGAAAGAGAGGTAACCAACAGCCCTGGAAATCAGCACCCTCCCCCTGGAGCTGAGTGAATTATCTCCACATAATCCACTTAACCTTTGCCATTGTGAGACCTGGGAAGCTGAAGGTATTTTTAAACTTGAGTCTTTTAATTGCCATTTTATAGTGTCACTAGTCCAGCTCAGCTGGAAGGAGGAGGATTGGAAAATAGTTCCATGAGGCAATAGCTTTTCACCTCGGCTAGGAGTCCTAATTATTATTATTGGGTTTGTGGCTCTAAGACTGTGGAGACAGTGACCTACAGTGATTCCACAAGTGATGGAGTTTCTTTAATGTATCACCATTTCTGTTTAACGTGGCTAAAATATCAGAGATTCTAAACCACTTATAATGTTCAACTTGGGTAACAAACATACTGTCATCAATTCTCAACCTGCAGAAAAGTCCAAGCTAACACAAAATATTGTCAAAATGGCAGCTCTGTAACAATAAGGTTGAGTAATATGAGAAAGCTCCCTTGTAATTTCTATTCTTGACAATATCCACTTGACATTAAATTTATTAATTTATTATTTACTTGTTATTAAATTTCCTAAAATACCACATAATCCCCTTATTAGAAAAATGTGGCTTGAACAAATGCTGAAGGATGCTTCTGGGTAGTTTTCCAAAGACAAGCTATGGAAAATTTAAATAGGAAGTGGTTAGTTCAATAGATTGCAATAGCCTGTGAGAGCCTTCTGCTGTATTTTTATTTATGGCTGCTTAAAATGTAAATAGCACCTACCTATTTTATTGATGAATATTCCACTGTGCTGGACTGTGTGTAAGTCCACATTTCAGGGATCATCAAACCAGGCTGGCAATGTGCTCTTCACAGAAACACCAAGAAATGGACACTGCACCTTTTCCCTGGATTTTCAAAAAAGCCACAAAGAGTTAGGCATTCGGCTTCTTTGTACATCTAAATTTTAGAGTCCTTGGGTCATATAGGTCCCTTCAAGTTCTCTAGGTAAAAATGGGATACTGATTCCTTTTATAAATACTCAGGAAATTCTCAGTCCTATAGTTTTTACTCCTTATTCTCTTCACAATTGTAAGTTTCCTACCCACTGGCAGAGAGGAAGGGAGCACGTGGATATCTTGCACACCGGGTACACTCATACTTCCCTGTGCAAGGATGTGGCAGACCTATAATGTTAGATACTTTGCAGCAATGCAGATAATCAGTGTCCATCATGCCTGTGCTATATATACACCACTCCAAAAAACCCCAATGGTGCACACTCCCAGAGCATTTCTGAAAGAGAATTACTAACTCAACCATCTCCCTTATTAACACTCTTTGGCACATACTCAACCAATAGGAAACCTCCCTGTGTGAGACTTTAGCGTCAGTATAGAAAGAGAATTATTCTGGGAAATTCATAATAAAACAGACTTGCTGTTTCTCACCACAGTCTCTGTGTCATCTCCTTGATCTTTTATTAATGTTAAGGAAGTGTAACAGCAGTAGTCAAGACTCAGAAGTAACAGCAGGGATGATCAAAATATTCCATTCCCCTTCCTGCTTTTGAAATTCAGCAATATATATGGGAAAGTCTCTATTACATACTTTCACTTGCAATCTCTGTAAAGAAACACAGAGTGGAGTTGGAAAAACAAGCAAATAAAAAAGGATATCTAAATATATACTTTTATCCAGGCCTACTGAGCAAGCAAGATATCCACTTTGTTTAGTATACTTTCTCACCTTCACATGTTCATATCAGATGCTCAGCTTTTCAGAGAACTTAGATAATTGAGAGAAAGAGACAATGCCATGGAAGACTGTAGTCATGTCTTAGCCAGGTCCTCCACTGGGAGAGTTCTGGGCTAGGATTTCAGCAGATTTTTGTGAAAATTTATTTTTTTTGACCCATATACAAAGATGACAAAACATATGTTGTAAGAAGGAAGAAATTGGATAAAACAAAAGAGAAAATGTTTGGCCTACTTTTTAAAATTTTCTGTTATTTCTGTAGTTAAGACTTTATTGGAATGATCAACATTAATATAATATTTTGCAATGAAAGGATGAGCAAAAAGAGGGGACTGCTGTCTTTGATGTAAGACCAAAGGAGCAGCACATCAGCCATACCTTTCTTTCCACTGGACAGATTCCAGATACAAAACAGATTGAACAAAATCCTGTATTCATCTTGATACTGGGAGCACTCAAAACCAATTTAAGTATCTGCTCTAGTTTGGATGTTAATTTAAGTTTTTTAGATGAGGATTTAGAAACAGAGAGGTTTTCTGAACAAATGGTAAAGCTTCTCTTGTTTCCAACTCAACCTAATTTTTTTAACTTCCTCCTCCCCTTTTCTCTTTAGTATAAAAACCTTGGAGGTGTTTCCAGGTTACACATAAAGAGCTGAGATTTCTCCTCTGAGAAGATCCCTTTGTGTCTGGCATAGTGAAAGTGACCATTACAGACAGATGCTAATCTTCTGTACCCTCCCCCTGCTAAAGCCACGGAAGAGCCACAGAGCCAGGCCCTGGCCACCCTCTGTCCCAGCCCTCATGTCCCAGACAGGCTACCATGGCTCCAGCTGTGACTGCTGGGGCTCCTGGGTGCCCACTGAACCACCCTGGCACTGACAAGGGGCTTTGTTCTGCATTAATGAGGAACTGATAATTGGAGGTACAATTCTGTATTAAAACAAAAAAAAATTCACACATTTCCTCCCAAATGTTACGGTCTCCATTCTGACCCTCTGTACTATCCCTAAAGCCTCCAATAGCTCCTGAATGGGAGATGTTTTTGTTAAAAGGAGTGGTAGGTAAAACTCAGTGCAATCTGCATGGTGAGGGTTTTGCCAAGGCTTTCAGCTTCTCATCTTTCCTGAACAGCTGTGAGCATGTAAAACAGCTTACATTCATGTTTCCTCTGGTAGGAATTGCCACAAAGATGGAGCGAGAGAAAATGCTTTCAAAGCCTTGCTGGCAGCTGCTGAACACAAGAGCTGATACTATCTAAAATATTTTATATAGCCAGCTAAAAGTTTCTTTTATATATACGTTCTCCTTTAGCAGCTTAACTTTGCTTGCAGCTGATGAGATGGATCTTCCACTGAGTCACAGTAAGGTTCTTAAGATCTCAGTCATACTTTTCCCCACAGAGGAAAACCACCTCTCACTGTCAGCTGAAGGACTGTAACTCTAGATTGAAGTGAAAGAGCAGAAATGAAGCCTCTGTGAAGGAGCATGGTGCTTCCCTCCTTCTGTAATCGGCTGCAGCTGACCAAACAGCAGACAGACAGCTCCTAAAATTGTACATGTGCATTATACCATAAACTAAATTGGAAGTTACATACCCATATACCCACCACTTTCATCTCCACCATGTAGGTGCACATATTGCTGCCTCTCCAAGCAAAAATTTTTGACCTTGATATGGTTGAAAATATCAAGATGGTGGAGCACACTGTCAAACAATTTAGCCAATTTCATTCACTTTCACGAATATGAGACATGATATTACTGCAATTAATTTAATAATATTATCCAAAGCTGGTAAAATCCCTATCACTGTTGTCTGATCTCAAATTAGGGAAAATAATAATCACCCATTTCTTACAAGAACCTTATAGTAAAGCCAGGTCAGGTTGCCCAAAGAGACCTGCAAAAGCCCATGGACAGGAGCTCAAATAGTTTTGATTAATGAACCTAAGTCATGAACTGCCATTTCCTTTCTATTTCCACCACTCCTATCACTAGCACAATTCATATGCTTCTTCTGTGTTTGAAGATATGTATATGCTGTGCTTGCTCATCTACTTAGGATGAAATGAGAGGGAAATTGTCAAAATAGAAAAGGTTTACAGTGTAATCAAGAAACAAAGTATTTTTTTCACCCTATGATATTTTGCTTGTATTACACTTCCTTCTCAACTGGAAGATATTGTTGTAGTGATGAAGAGAGAGAGAAATTGTGATTGTATTTCAACAACTTAGGGCAGATATAATGTATTCACATATTGGCTTATTGTAATTTTCAGAAAGGGTTGTTTTTTTCATATATTATTTTCTGGGTATAGGAGTAATAAGAAAGTGAAAAAAAGAAAATAATGAAGAGCTGTGGTGATGCACCAGTTGTCAGAAGGACAGAAAATGATGCTTGGAAAGTAGGGGCTATGAACATTTGGAAGTCATTGCTGAAAAGTAGCTGGAAAAGATGTCAAAGAAGGACAAAGAAAGACCTAATGGGGTTCTTCCAGATGTAGAAGGAAATACTGGGAAAAATGTGGAGGTTGGTAATACTAATGATTCATGTGACATCAAACCTATTTCTGAGGCAGCATGTTTGGTGTGGGATGTACCCACCCTTGGGAAGTATGCTGACATATCAGAAAAACTCTGAGGAAAAAAAACCTGAAAAGTGAGAACCTACCTTTCTGTAGAGATTTGGAATAAGCTCAGTCTATTTAGTTCAGTTAATTAAGAGATAATTTGATCATGTTCCATAATTATCTACAGATGAAGACATCTGATACCTATAAACAGACACGAATATAGGAAGATCTAATGATTGGAGAAAAGACAGTGAAGCATAAAGCAGGAATAAAGTGCAAAGGGTACTTAAAAACTGGAACTATTTCCACATGGCAGATTCATCTTCATCTGAAGATTTTATATCAAGTTTAGTGTCAGTCTGCAGAAGCAGGCTACCTTGCCAAGAACTCAGAAGCTTGATGCATGGACCGTGAGGGGAATTTCACTGCCTCTTTTATGCAGCAGGCCAGGTACTATC
Organism: Thryothorus ludovicianus; assembly: GCA_013397245.1. Classification (NCBI taxonomy): domain Eukaryota; kingdom Metazoa; phylum Chordata; class Aves; order Passeriformes; family Certhiidae; genus Thryothorus; species Thryothorus ludovicianus. The sequence goes on along the minus strand of VZTB01003277.1, from coordinate 240,647 downwards.
AGATGAATGCAGGGTTGATGAAGGAATAATAAGAGCTTGTGATCATTGCTGATAAATGTGAACTCCTAGAGAATGAGTATGTCTGCTTATTCATATAAAGATTAAATAAGAGATTTTGAAGATGTTTATTGGTTTGGCTGAATGAGCTGTTTTTCATTTATATACCACAAAACTTCATTTTTAATCAGAAAACAAGGCATATGATAATTTGTTTGCAATATCAATGTGAAAGTCTACTGACAGGACCCAATTGTCCATAAAGTACAGCATATTACCTAAACCACTAAAAAATAATTACCTAATTATATATATGAAAATTTTTACCTTGTAGCTGGTTTTCTGGTTTAGCCAGAGCTTCTTTAGAGTCTTCATCTGTAAAAGCTGCTTCAGTATACAGAGCTGCTAGTAAATGGAAACAACATGAGGAACATGCATTCTGGAAGGAAAGCACACATTATTAATGTAGTTTTATGTTGATTAGAGATCAGTTCTGCTGCAAATTTTTATTATACTCCAACCAGAACAATGACCTATATCCAAGACAAGGACATCAGAAGTTTGATCACTTCAGTATTTTCTTTGAAAGTCCTTCTCAAATTATTCTTGACAACGTTTGCTTTATGAAAACTAAGGAATACCAAGTTCATGGTTTTATGAAGCAACCCAACCCAAGATGTTTTCCTTGAGTGGCAGTAGTTTGCTTAGAGCTGATTTCTTCATACTCTTCACCATGTTACTTTGCCCTTATTGAATTTTAGCTACCACTTTATTACTCAAACAGTTATTATGACAGCTGCAGGCAATTTCTATTTATGGTTTTGCATTTGAATATTCTCAATAATAGTGTATCTTCAAACTTTGTCCTTGGATAACATGCATCCTTTTCCCAGCTTAATTATTAGTTGAAAAAAAAGAGAGAAATAAAGGGAAATATCTATAGATGCAAATACAGAAAAATGTACATTTAAACACCATTTCATCTGGTACTTTTCTTCTTTTTATTTCCCTCAGACATTTTCAGGTTAGTATTATAAAAAATTTCAATCTCTGTGGAAAATTAGTGGCAGATTATGAATATTTCTTTTATCACAGATTCTGAGTATTGGTAACATTATTTCTAAGGTATATGCTATCTGACTTACAAATATTACATTTTATTGGCTGTCTCATTTTGCTTTCTTTCATATTTCACATTTATGATATGTTCAGACATAGCCCTGTTTTGTTAAGTAGGAATCTGTGTGGTCTTTGATATAAGGCATAATTTATTTGACAAGAAAATGAGAGAAGGTGCCCTGAATCTGCATTTAGTTGATGGATTGAGAATTTTTAGCATTACAACAAGACAGATTCTCATCCAATGTGTCATGGATGGAGAATTCTCTTAATCTGTTCTCCTGTGAATTAAAATACATGTATATGTATTTTGAGGAGCAATTTTAAAAGTTCTTTATTGAAGGTAGTTAGCAGGGTTTTCTTACAAATCTGACATTCAAATTCTAAAAGTGACTGATGCTATTATCTGTTCATAAGGGTATTTTTATATCCATGAGAAGTGAGTGCTCCTTTCTGACAAGTCTTCAGAAAATATTACTAACTTTGCAAATGAAGACTAGCCCTTGGTAGCATATTAAGGCTGGATATAAATATAACCTTTTACCAGCAATGCAAACTTGATGTGAGTTTGTGCTTGTAATTTCTAAATTTCATCTAAACATCAGTCAGCCCCATTAAAAAAATTCTTCATTCATAATTGCGTTATTCTTCTCTATGGTTTTTTTATTTGTTGTATAACAAGAGCTTTCAGAGACTTCAGTGAAGCGTGGTATGATCAAACTTGCCATCTTATCCTGTCTTCTGCTCATTACTCTTTCTGTTTATCATCTCCACAGCTCCTCCAGCTATCACTTGAACTTATGGGATGCCTTCAACCTGAGACAACTGTCTTTTAACACTTACGTATGTATTAATACCAATGCAATCCCTGGTTACTGATACTTCTTGAGATGTTTTCATATGGAATATAAAGACAGGGTTTTGGTCACCTTTTCTGAGAGAGCTCTGCTTCTTAAGTACTACAAAGCTTCTTTAGAGTCCTGGGGTGCTGGCAACTAACCAAGCCTCTGAACATCAGGTTTTCTGTAAATGTTTTTTCTCTTTTTAAAGGGAAATATCGAGTGTGGCGACATCCAGCAAACTCTACTGCCTTCCTTCCTCTTCACCCAGCCATGAATAACCAGAAAAACATTACTATTGGGTTTTTACTAGTTCAGTATTTTGGCTGTTTGGAGAGTTTTGTGTCTGGTTCCAACCCTAACTCCAAGTACAATTGTAGTGCTCTATAAAAGACCAAGTTTTGTGTCCAGTGCTCTGACGTAATTCTGAAGGTGAACAGCAGCGATGGCATTCCTCAGAGAGTGCCCCATAGAAACTGCACATCATAGGGAGAGCAGCTGGGGCCTCCTCAGAGGCACTGCAGCAAGGGAGAACCAGCTCAGCACTGACAGTCAACAGCAGAAGGCACTCACCCACTAGCTAAACCTGAAAGTCAAAGGAAGAGGCAGATAGCATTTATTTACCTACCAGACAAATGTCAACAAACTATTCTAATATGATTTAACAGAACAATGGCAATGTGTTACAATCAGTATCGAGACTGCACTTGTAAAAACTTCCTGAAAGGCAAATTTTGTGTTTTCATGACATCTTACAAAGCCTGTAGGGACTGGAATGGTAATATAGAAAGCCTGTCATTTGTTGTCTGAATAAGGATTACAAAAATCAGACAGCATATTTCAAAATTAAAATGAAAATAAAGGTGTAGTATTATGTTGCAATGGCCTCCTTCAATTGTAACAACCTCTCTCTGGTTTTTACCTTTCCTGCAGATTTGTGCTATAAAATAATTGACATTTTTCATCATTATGTCTTTATATCTTTCATGAGAGAACCACTCTCCTAGTTATCTTTATTCAGTGCTGTAAAAAAAAAAAAGAAAAAAGATAATGTCCCTTCATAAAACAATGCCTTTTAAAAGCTTTCAATTTAGAGCTAGTGTTAGACCAAGATGAATTGCTGTATGGTTGATTTCCTGACACTGTTTCTTACTAACCTTTAGTGACAGCTACTGGATTACTCTACCTGGTAATTTGCACTATAATAATGGCTACAGTGAGATGTCTCCTAACTATTTCCTTTATTTTTAACAAGATTCTTAACACCCTCTGTAGGTGACAAAATGCAGTTACAGACATGAAGTGTCCCCTCGAGGAAGGTTGTTCACAGATGCCACCACTATTTTAGTAGTGCAACTGTTAAATGAAACAAAAACAAAGAATCAGATTTTCTAAACATCCAGTTCAAATAAAAATTTAATTAAAAGTTATGAAGGCATTTTATTGATTAACAATCTTAGTAATTAAATACTGTCGTTGACATTTTTTTTTGGTTGGATTTGTTCTTCCTTGGAGATCTCTAATTGTGGTATAGCTTTACATTTATTGATAACTCTTTTTGATGAATACAGATGCCACCTTTTATGGCAGTCGTTGACAGAGTAATCATATTGTGAGAAATACCAGGCTTCTGTAGTAACAGGTGTTGCAGTTATACATGCTGATATCCACTGGGAAAATGTGTTTGCTGCTATCATGGGTACACAATAAATGGAAGGTGCAATAAAGCACGAGCTAACATTTTGAAAATCCTTACAACTCTAGGAACTTTATTGCAGATTACAAGCACTTTGATCTCTGTCCAGTACTTAAGCCTTAATTATCAGACTAATTACACAGACTATGTTCATTTTCAGTGGCAATTCTTTTGTGAAATGCTATGTGAAATGATGTGCTATGAAGGAAAAGGTTCTGCAGTTTTGCCCAGGGCCACTGCAATGCAACTGTTTGAGAGACTACAAAGCAAATCCAGAGTCATCAATGCCCAAGTGTGTAGACTCTGCCAAAAAGCCAGATGCTGCTATGGGAAGCATTATGTATCTTTCCTAGTTTGGCACCTGGGTCCTGCTATGAGCAGCCATGTCTAATATCTGCCCGTAACTTCAGATTCTACTGGTGCCTTAATAACAGCCTTTTTTGGGGGAATGTGTATAGATAAAGATTCCCTTCTAATTCCTCTTCCCCACCATTAATCATTCAGATTGATTCCAAAGCAAGACACATGCTAAGTTCTCAAATGTGCCCCCCTCACTCACGGGGTACTGTAGTACCTGTGTTGTACACTCCATGTACATTTTTCTCCTTCTGATTATGGTGAGGGAACCTAATCAAACTAGACTTCTTCAAGAGAATCTTCTTCACTGAAATTGTTTGTGTTTTATACAGTTAGTTTGGGGTTAAGATGTAACTTTTTGTTTTTTGCCACTTATGAAGGCTAGTAACTATTAACCAGCTGGTCAAAAGACTTACAAGTTGAAGAGGAAAATTTATCATATCCCATGTCTATTGAAGGCAGCAACAACACTCCCATAATTTTATTGGAATTAATATCTCACTTTCAAAGAAAAAATAAAAATGCTTCTTTTTATGTACCCCATTCTAGAAGTGTAGATAAAGCAGCATTGCCTCTATCTAAGAGCTCCTCCAAGGTGTTCCTTGTGTTACTCTTATGGTGTATAGAGTAAGGGTGGCCCAACCACATTCCTTCCTGAATGGAATGGAGATAAAAGCAGCGCTGTATTTGAAATCAATACAAGAGACTTGTGGCCTGTGATGGGAGTGTCTGGCTCCAGAATTATTATCTGATGCTAAGTGCTGACAATGCAATAGGATCTTTACAAGAAATAAATACACTGAGGGATCTCCAAAAGCCTAATGCTGCCCTGGGAAGCAAGTCTGTTGAGACTGCTTGGGCAGAGACTCACAGCCACACTTTTGTGAGACAAATGAAGACCCCAAACAGAAGCATCTCACGTCACATACAGAGTGAAAGGCTGAAAGGCTCTACATTAAACTTTACACATGTGCTATTCTAAGCACTTTAACCAAGAGTGTATTTGACTGAGTTCAGAAAGTTGTGAGTGGGCCACGGACTGGGATACAATTTTTGAAAGTGACTGACTTTCATGTATTGGTGAATTTGAGGACTACCTTGCATTTAACTATAGTAATTTGATGATTTTTGGTAATTCCTTGTTTGAACAAAGACTGCTGATATTTATTGTTGTTCACATAGTCATAGCTAGATAATTTTTAGCTGCCTGCTAAAAAAAATATTGAAAACTTAAGGGGAATTGTGATGCCTGGCATAGTCACTTAAAATTTTGAAAAACAGGAACTATTTATGGAGAAGACCTTTTCCTTTTCACTGGCTGCAGAGGAAGATGAGCCTGCCTACATTAAAGCTGGTATCTCTCCCCAAACCCCTCGCTCTCTCTCTCCCTGTGTATGCTAATTAATATGAGTAGGTGCACAGAACCACTTCTCAGAGAGGTGACAACCCAGGCAGGGAGCGCATAGGTTTCTTTTGCTGTTCACAGGGAGATCTAAAAGAGCAGGAAAACCATGATGTGACACAGTGGTATGAAGGCCATCGCCCAGTCTGCAGTTTGAGTCATGCTGGATATTAGTGAGCTCCAGGTATTCAGTTAGGATAAAAGAATCATGGATAGAAATGAGCACATCCACTCCACTGAGAGTCACGGAGACAGTTGTGGATATGAAATGCTGCCAAAGCTACCTGCTGCTGGAATTACCAAACCACAGGGGCAAAGAGATCTAGAACAGCCTCCAGCTATGCACATACAGATAAAGTACCAGAATGCCTGCAGTCAGGGAACCAGGTGCTCTTCTGACACCTTTTCTGTTGACAAAGTTGTAGAGCACTGGGCTACCCAGCACAGCTCATTCACTCTCACTAACACCACATGCAGAATCCACAGGAGCAGTGCAAACACAGGACAGTAGAGTGCTACAGGAAATTCTGACAAAGCAAAGGCAGGAGGTACTACACAATCATTTCCCTTAGAATCATAAAGACTATTGAAGGACATTTCTTATTACTTCATTGTGACCTTCCAAGGAAAATAATTTTTTCCTTGTATATTTGATTGTGGTTTCACTTCTTCCCTTGGTCTGGGTCTTGAGGTAGTAAAAACTATTATACCCCTGAGCATAAAGGAAAAGCCTTTTCTTACAGAAACATTTAGCTGTTTGTGAATGATAAAAAGCAAACATTTTCAACAGGTGCTGAGACCACCACAGAAAACATTGCAATGCTATTAAGAAAACTGGAATCTCCTTTTATACCTGCAGTCACCACTACACTCAATACTGGCTGCCCCTTAGTGGCCTTGGAATGACCTTCTGCAGTCTAATCCTCACCTCATCTACTCCACAGTTACCTGCAATTTCTGATAATGCACAGAAAACAAATTCATAAACAGAAAGCAGCATCCAGTTTTATTTTTCTTGTCATCTGTTTGGTTTTCTAGAGGGGATGGTGGTGACAAGGACAAGATGCCAGAGGAGGTTTGTTAGAACACCAGATCACCTAGGTAACACAACTCAAAATATCCTTTTCATTCCCATCATAGCCACAGTGTGATTACACAAGTATTTGGCTCTGTGTGACCTTCCATATCTCTTACCTAGCTGACATCTGTTTAATTATTTTATTCACTCTGCAGCCTTATCCTAGTAAATCAACTGTCATGTTTTCAAGGCCCCAGTTCAATAGGTACTAAAACCATTCCTAACTTTTACTGAGTATGAATCTACTCATAAAGCTTTGCTACAAGCCTAATAATATTACTGTACTGAGTCAAGACTAACATCTCAGGAATATCAACGTATTTCAATTGATAGCACAAGAATCCTATATTCTTATGAGAACTTTAAAACCACCATGAAATACAGTTAAAGCATATCAGTGCTTACTGAAACTGTAAAACTGAATAACAATTAAAATGAGTGGGGAGGTTCTTATGTGGAAGTAATGATTGTAATCCTGCCCAGAAAAGATGCTTTAGCGCCACATTTAAAAGAGGAGATATTGATAAGCAATGGTGCTATCTATTGAAGCTGAAAAATAGCTTAACTTCATGTTGTAATAGATGATAATTACACATTCTCATCTGGATGCCCCCACACTGAAAGAAGCTCCTGGACAAACAGGAACTTTTGTTCCCAACTGAATTCTGACTGCCAATTTTAGATGGTTGAGACGTGGCTTTTTCATCTGCACCACAGCAGACATAGCAGCCTATCATGTTCTTGTTGCTGCCAGCTCCTTGCTAATTTGTACAGTGATAAGCACCTATTTCCATCGCCCCTGGTAATCTTGTCATTTCCATGATGTCATCAGCGCAAGTCAGGAGAGAAAAGGTCAGGGGTACAATGACGAACCGTATATAAAAAGAGCCATTAAAAAAAGAAAAATGGCTAGACATTTAAAGGCCCGAGCTTGCCACAGCACAGTAATAGCTATCCTGATCATCTCAGAATGTATTTCTTATGTTATTCCCATCATAAGCAAAAAAATTCCCTCTGCATTGCATTTTCCCAGAGTGGTGCTTCGTTTACTGCACCAGGGAGTTATGCCCAGGGAGACCATTGTCATTCTGGATGAATGTACTTTTAATAACAGTTCCTATGTGTATTTGCTGAATTTTTTGAGCATCAAATTCTGCCTTTTATTTTCTTTAGTGTCTGCTTCACTTAACAGAAATAAGAAATACAAACTTACATGTGGCATATAGATTTTTACTCCCTTTATGTAGAGAGAGTAAGCAAAAGCAGTGTAACAAAACATTTGTGCACCAGAAATGAAACAGGAAATAAAGTCAAAATTCAGACAAAAACAATGTTATAAAAAACTTTTGAAATTAAGTGACTGTGTTCATATGTAATGGGGGGAACAAGAGGGGGGATGGAGAAAACAGAGAGACAAGGAGCCACACTCAGAGACATATCACAGGTAGCCAGTGCTGTGTTACTGCTCAGCCTGCAGCCAGATCCCATGACAGGCACTACTTGAGGAGTCCTCTGTTGCTTTGTGTTATTGTTATCAGTGAAAGCAAAGCTGGAGAAAAACTATGCCTTTTCAGAAGGTAACCAGCTGCAGGACTTTGGCTAAAAGTGGAGAGCTGGGGATTGAAGTTGGTGAGCTGAAATGTTAACTGTGTCCTTGGCTGCAGGGACAAGATCCAGCAGATGAAAAGCATCATGTACAGAACAAGGAGGATGCCTCTTTGTCAGACCTTACACATTGTTTAGGAACAGAGAGCTCAAGAAATTTCTAATATTACTGGCTACATTTCCTTGTCCTTCTCTCCAGCCTCTCTCTTTAGAATTATGATTCATGTCCTTTCAGCTAACTTCAGAGCACATCACCCTGCTCCACTTATCCTGCAGCTCTTTCCAAACTGACAGAATCTCAGGATCTGGTATGCATACACAAGCATATTATCTGCATTTTAAATTTGGGATAGTCACAGTTTGTGGATTTCCACAACTATTGCTTACAAAACTGGTGATGAGATAAGAAGAGTATGGGATTTAATTGTTGTCAAGTCAATATTTCAGTCCCTGATTTGCTGCTCATGTCTGAGAGGCTGTTGCTGAAGTCAGAAGAGGGAGAGTGGAAGGCTCAGCGCTGTTCCATGCCAGGACTGAGGGATGATCAGCAATATGCTGTGGATAAGAGCGAACAGACGCTTGCCCTCATGGCTAATGCTGGCACAGTAAGGCAGCAGATAGAACTGTTTGAATTACAAATTCTATTGCATTCCTTATTTATCAGTGATCTTTGACCACAGATGAACACTGAGGTGATAAAAAGCACAGATTACACAGATAAAACACACTGAATTATTCAGCTAGGTAAAGACTAGAGAAGGCTGTGAGCTTGAGAGGAACTTAACTAAGCCAAATACAAGATGTGCAACAGCATTTGAAATCCACTGCCAATGAAGGGGAAGTAACACATGCAAGAAAGAACCCCCCAGGCTTCTCATCTTTTAACTCCAATTGCTTTGCTGTATTGTCTGGGTAAATGTACTACTGACAAGCTGACTCTGAGAGAAAAGCTAAGGGGCTTCTTCTCCATGGGCTTTTTAAACTGTTTTTTAAACTCTTTTTACTCTGAAACTCCATAGATTTTTGTATCACCGTGCTGGGTATTGGCAAATGCAGCAACCAGTTCCTTCCAGGAGTACACTCCCTATATCCTTCAAGTTAAATATAGCCAGTTTCATACCACTATTTGTATTTCACTTCTACATTTTATTGTTTTGTTTTTGAAATGTGGGGAAGTCATGTGATTTTTTTATGAAGACTACACCACCAGTCTATTTGGATTGTATTTTTAGAGACATTGTATTGATTGAAAGAGAACTGGCTAACCTGAGATGTAAACAATGACTGGCATTTGCCTTAACCTATGTGGTTAATATCACTGATTTGTCATGCTGAGTGATGTGAGAAGAGGGACAATTGGTTGCTGATTATTGAACAGCTCAACACAGGGCACATTTGGCACTGCAGATGAGAGGCTATTCTAATGAGTAGCACTGCTGCCAATTACTTTAGGGCCAGTGCCTCCTCTACAAGAGATTTTGTACATCTTCAAGATGTTTAACTAAATTCTAGCTCTAAATTCTAATAACAGATTGCAAATAAGAAGGTTAGATTTGAGGCTTCATGCATATATATTCCTTTAACATCATCTCACATGCACCTGCCTGCTAATGGAGCCCTTCATTCTCTGGTGGTGACTAATTAGCATACCTCACAGAAGTCAATTAAAGAAATGTTTAGTTCCTTGTGTAGGTTGACAGACTTGTGTAATTGAAACATTCCCTTGTAATTTTTATTTACTTATTTGAGTCAGGAATGAAAATTTTATTAGCCCTGAAAACTGCTAGAAGAAATAAGGCTGGAAAAAGACATCTCTGATCATGTATGGCCCATTAAGTGATTTAAAGCTGTGCCCAAGTTAATCCAGACTCTCTAGAGCACCGAGTGTGCTCATATGAACATGGCACCTTCAGTGCAACAACCTCCACTATGTACACAGGTAATGATAACAGAATATTTTCCATTTTCCTGTGCATTTTGTTGGGTCAAATCTGTTGCTTATTGTAGTTACCATGGTACATGTTAGTAATGCTAAAGAAGCAAAATCACAAAATTGTGTATTTTTGACAGAAAATATGACTGAAAAATATGTATAATTAACTATACATTGATGTGGAGACACATACCTCTTCTAATAATGCGATAATGAATTTTTTAAAAAATTGATATTTAAGTTGACTATTTATTTAAATCTGTGTTTAACAGAATCAGGGTACTTGTCCAGGAAATTCCAGAAGTTCCTTTCTCAATAGTTTTATTGTGCTATCGAGGAAGTTATAATAACAACAAAAAAAGTCTTCATTTACTTTGTGATTTTTGGTCTACATTATTTACACTTAAAAGATTCTTTATAGAATCTGCCTGTAAACTGGATATTAAAGAAATGTGAGCTTATGTGAGCCTAATGGCTCTTGATAGATTTCCAGTTGCAGCACATATTTGCTTTCATTTTTGTGTGGGTTACCACATAGCATGCCCTTTAGCACATGTGTGTAGAACAGAAATAACACTGAGGTACCCTTAATCTCATGGTCACAGAACCTAGCTGAGTGAAGTCTCACCACAAATGCAAGGATCTTTAGGTACATTAGCACTATAATTTATGGATATTAAAACTAATAATTTTCTTCTACTTTTCCTCTAGATAGGTAGGATATGAAAGGCTCCTAGGAAAAAAAAGGGGTTGTAATAATATGGGGTTCTGTGGTTGAAGCACCTTTCTATTTTTTTCCTGATGAAATATTTGCTGTTTTCAATCACCTGGGGGACATTATCTTGATGAAGCCACTGAAATATGCTCCATCAGTCTCAAAGGGTTTTCCAAGCCTACTTTTCACCCTCTTCTTGCCAATTAAGCTGCCACATTATGTATGATAGTGAGGGTCACTTGTTTTTTCCAAGTGTTATTCTGAATTGGTGAAGATGACAGCAGCATACTGGTCTAGTGAATAATTAGAGTGTCTTAAACTCCCAAATCCCCACCTTGCACTGCCACATACTAACTATTTTTAACCTCAGCTCCTGTATTCTAGGAGGCTATGTGCATTTTTGCCAGAAAAACTCACTGTGGTATTCTGTGCTGCCTGCCTATATTTTATACTAAAGATGTACCAGATAAAATAACTAGAGAGATGATGTTGAAAAATAGGAAACATTTGAAGTAAAAAAATATGCCATGTGGGGTTTGCCTCCACAGGATAAAATGCAACATTGCTCTAGGACCTCATAGCATTATTTACACTATATCTTGTAAATATTGATAGGCAATTCTTCAGGTTTTGAATTTGTGTACATCAGTTTAAACATGGTAAAAAGGCAATTCTTCTCAATGCTTTAAAACCATGAAGTGCTAGTCCAATAATCCTAAAGCAGTAGTCCCCACTGCACTCAATCAGAGTTTTATACCCAATGGCAGTTATTTGTTATTTTTTCAAATAACTGTCCCAGAATTTCTGCAGAGCAGCTTTGCCACTGCACAACCTCTGAACAAAGTGGAAGCAGAGAACAGCACAGGTCAGTATGTTTCATGCAGTGAAAGACCTTTATGAGCCTGAACCAGACTTTCCAAAGGGGAGACAAATACCCTAAATGTCCAAGCTTAATCCACTGCCCAACACATTTAACAAAAAGGCTTACAGGAAGAATTACTAGCACTGGGTGAAGTTTTTAGTTAAAGAGCAGAGGTCCTTCAGTTTGCTAGCTTCCCTCACATAGCTGTTAACAACGATCACCAAAACAAAGGAGAAAATGGTGCAGTAACAAAGGAGTAAGTAGTGACCTTCCTCCCTCTTTTGCCTCATTTTTCAAGTTGGAGCAATGATCCTGTGACCAAACTCCTTAACTGATCTTTCATTTGTACAGAGCATGAGACCTAGATTTGCAACATAGATCAAATGTTTAAAACCAAAAGAAAAAATACTAGCCACCAAGCAGTACTCCAGTAGCTCCCAGTCATCTCTTTCTTTTAAAATGTAGCCACAGACATTTAACTTCCCCCAACCTCACCCTCTTCCTTGTCACGCTCTCTTCCTGAATCTCAATTCAAGGTAAGTTGTTTTGGAACTGTTAATTATTCTTGGTTTACCCAGCTCTGGCATAATAACATCCCTTATACAGTGGGGATCACCAAACTCTTATCTCAAATATAAGTAAATGTCCATAATTTAACAGAGTTGCTCTTCTGAAGTGGGTGCAGCTGTGATTTGCAAACCAAGAGGTAGGCAACTTGTGCTAAGGCAGAGGGCTACAGGTTCCACTCGTCTTATTCCTTGGGTCACCATGATCTTTCAGGTCCAAGAAATCGCCTCCTTCTCAACTCTGCTGGGAACAGAGTTATTTGTTACTAGCAAAAGTTGCTGGAAGTGGAAAACAGATGGCTGATTTCACAAATGGAGAAATTCTGGGCAGCTGACAGCAGAATTACAACTTAAACCATGGTCTATGCCTGTTTCAAGGTACTGAGGATTGCACGGACTCACCCAGCCCCAAATATGTAGGTGAAAAGATCCCCCCTGCCTGTAGGATATAGCATTTCTTATATTTTAGTGAGTTCTCCTTTTCCCCTAGTACATGAAAGATTTTCAACTCATCATCTTTCCAATATGAAAATTTCAGCACTGGTTTCTATGTGTGTGTGAGTTTGCCTTCTCTAGAGAGGATTTCAGCTGGAAATTCTGTTTTTGTTTCTTTCCCTTTTGCTAAATAAAATTTGAAAAAATTTATGTAGCAACAACAGAGTGCAGACAAAAAACCCCCAAACCCAACAAACCCATATCAATGTTCATATGCTGGGTCTTTAAGATATTCTGAAATGGTATAGCAAGGGCAGTAGCAAGCAGGTAAGTTAGATATAATGTTTATTTTAGAGTTAGTGATAAATCACTGTGAGATAATAATGGGAGCATATGTCTCCAACAGCTTTTCAGAAAAGGTGCTCTATTCTAAACATAAACTAGTGGACTAAAGAGATAGTGAAGATTTATTTCCTCTTTCTTGGCAGAAATAGATTTCTTTCCTTAGCATATTAATGATGATACATTAAAAATGTTTACAAAATACCATCACTTGAAATTATGAAATGAATGTAATTAGGTTGCCTACAAGCCCTTAGGGCTGTGAAGACCAGCTTAAGCATTAGTGAGACAGATTGCAAGCCAGGATTCGAGTTGTTTCCCTCATGCTGAGGAGAAATGGAAACAGTAATGTAACTGTGAGCTGTACCACTGCACGAAGTGTAAACCTGGATTATGGCAGGGAAGAAAATGTCCAACAGAAACTAGCACTAACCTGAAAACCCATCCACATGAACAGCGCTGGTAACTTTTATCCCTGACCAAGGTTATCCTGGAGAACATTCACTATCATCTATTTGCTAAACAAAGTTTGGCAACCGTGCATATTTCAAACATATTAAACATGCATGGAGTTGGAGTAAAAAGATCTATTTAAAAAAGGGTAGAATGTGCCAAGAACAGGAAGCCTCAAGTTTAAAACTGAGTTTAGTATGGGCTTTTTTTGCTATGTACTCTTCTCAGTAATTTTCTTTTCCTTGTATTCTTCACATATAAGTTGATGAAAACAAAGCTTATGAACCTGTACTTCAGAGTCATCATGCAGCCTAAACAAGTGATACTCAAGCAGTTTTTTAAATAGTCTCAATCTTTCCAAAGACTTCCTAAAAATGTTCTGCATTTCTAAAGCTGAATATTTCAGAAGCATCCAAAATTAACTGAGATTTAATCTCCCGTTTTCAGCTTGACTATCTACTTATACACTATAAAGGCAATTTCCAAACTGAATATGATAACAACACCAAGCTGTAACTCTGAAAAACCCTTGTGGCAATAATTACTTCATTAAGCACTGGTCCCAGGTCTTGGGAAACATCCAGTGGGATTGGAGTTTTGTGTAAAAATTAGATAAGAGAATGTAATGAAAGATTCTGTTACATACATATCCCAAAAGGGATTTGAACATGAATAAATTATCAGTAAGAAGTTATAACTCTATAAAATCTCTCAGACAATGTTTCCTTACCTAGTTCAGCAGATGAACACCAAGCAGACTGGCATGGACTCACATGGTAAAGAGAATCAAAAGCCATGCTGAAAAGTTGTCTTGCTTCCTGGAAATCATCCACCCAGTGAAATTTGGGGGTTGTGTGAAAGATATGTAAGAAAATGTAATGAAATGTAGTGTCAAGTATGGCAACATGTTACAGGCTGAACAAGTGTCACATTTACAGTGCAATGTGAACTTCCAATTTCATGTAGATAAGTCCAGACGTGTATGAGTAGCTGGGTACTGCAGACAAACTCTCGAAACAGGAGGAGCATACACTCCTGCAGGAGTTACACTGTGTATAGTAGGATTTTCTATACCCAGTGCACATCAAGCAGGAAACACCTTCCTGTGCATTTTTGAGAGGTTGCAAGTGCCCTTTCTCCCTTCAGGCTGCAGAGTTATGTCCCTGGACTGCCTTGTCCCTGAGCAGCCATCACTCAGGGACACCAACAAAACGGGGTTTTAGCAAGTTTGTGACAACTGCTGAGATAGAGAAGACAGATGACAGATTCTACATACCTGGTCAGCATAGTTCCCACCTGAAAGTGTATTCATTACTGCAAAGCAGAGCATCCAAACAGAAGCACTGAACTTCACGTGAACAGTTGCACACTAAATCGGAGTTTCTGTATTAGATGTGCCACTGTGGACAGCCAGAAGACAAAAGCAGAATATTTCACCAGAAAGAGTCCACAAACAAATCAGTAGATCTGAAGTGTTCTCCCACAACCTGCATCACCAACATCTTACCTTATGCTGCTCTTCTTGGATGCACAAGAAATCCTTTCAGCACGTATCAGAGGGTCATAAACTCAGCAGGTAAGTCCAGAACATAGTGTCTTCGTGCTACTTATTGCCACCTTCCTGAAACATTTTTATACTTATTTAAAGCCTGCCTCAAAACCTGGAGCTCTCCGAACTGAGAGAGACAGGTCTACTGAGAGCAAGTCCCAGAGGGTTCTTTCCAATTAGCACAGCACTCAGGGGATGGCTTTTGCTGAAGAATGAATGCATCAGCCTAGAGTTAGTGAAAACAGAGCTAAATTAACACGAGTATTTAGAGGATTTCTCATGTAAACAACAGAACTACAGTATGAGGGAGTCACTTTGCTGGTTTGTTAATTCAGTGTTCCCTTTTAATCACTGTTTAAATCCATCTTACTTTCCTGAACCCTTGTGGATTGCAGGAGCACTACACACTTTAACCATGGCACTGCATTTATTTCCTATGTTACAAGAAAGTACCTCAATGTCAGATATTCTTGTAAGAGATAATTTCTGTTATCTATATAATTAACTTCAGTATGGCTATAAAAAACTTAAAAGAACAAAGTATCAGATTACTAGCTGAAGTTAAGAAAAAACAAGCAAACAAAAACCTTAACAGCTTTAGTCCTTTGCAACTAAAGCATTCTCAGACTCTACCAGACATGTAACAAACACTCAAAAGCACTTCCAGATACCCAAGAAATGTAGATTTTTCTCTCCTGCAAACTTAACACTAAAGAAATGGAGCAGAAAAAGCTTGATATTATGCTTTCTAATCATTTTCTTATTTTAATATGAGGAACACTTACCCCACTAAGTTCTCAAACAGGAACTTCTTGAATTACTATTACCCATTTGAGTTTATTTCAAGGACTAAATCTAAGGTGCCGAGTCTGATTTAAGGCGTCAGCTCTTAACCTGTAATTAGGAGGGTTAAGGTTGTACCTTCATCTCCACGGAACCTGTACAAAATCTCAACGCATCTGGCTTCAGAGAACAATCTCAGCCATGCTTGCCACTTAGTAGAGGTCATTGAGCCCTAATCCTGCTAAAACCAGGTGGATGCACAAGCCCCAGTCTTCCTGCTCTGACCTGATAAGGTGGTCCAGCCGACTGGGACAGGAGGCCACAGTGCTATGGCTTCTGAGACAGATCAGTGGAAACAGTTTGTATTAAACAAACTGGGAAAATATATATGTTTAGCTTCTCCAACATGGAAAGAGAGCCTCTTGCACCAACACAAATTTATCTAGTTTCAGGTCAAACAACTCTTCATTTCTGTATCAGGCTCATTGGAGGGAAGTCAGGACACTCACTCAGCGTACCACCACTTGACCGTGTGCTTTCCTCAGGTGACTGTTTCCTGCAATTCATGTTTCCCTGGGCATAACGAGTTAGCTTTGGCAGCTGTGGAGTTTCAGGGCTCATCCCTGGAATCATGTGAAATATCTAGGGCAGCTCAGTCTAATATACGGTGCCTATTGCTGTAAGTTCCTTACTCTCCATCTTTGTACATCAGGATATGTTCAGCCATCACTTGTACCCTCCAAAAAAGGCAAGAGGGCAGGGCTGGTCCAGGGCTCTTGGCAGCTCAGCTGAGAGAAGAGAGCAAGTCTCCTCTGTTCTGCTTGGAAAGTCATGCCCTTTGTGCCTTGGAGTACCTGAAATTAGAATACTGAGATGTGGAGCCGACAGACAATAGATATCTGCTGCTCTGTATGGAAATATGCTGCATGGAGTAGCAGCAGAAAATTCTGAAAGCAGCTTATCTTAGAATAACTTTACTGTTGTGGTTCGATGCTTTCCTGGGAAATATTTAATTCCTGCATTCCAACAACACAACCTAATAATCTCCAGTGAGAACTTTGTATCTCCTGGTTTATAGGATTAACAACAGAAAAAGAGGAGAGCTCCTCCTCCATTTTGTGAGTTTAAAATGAAAACATTGCCAGACAGAAGTATCAAAGGACTTTAAAGCACCATAGAGTGTTTCAGTTCACCCGGAAAATCAATTTTAAGAAATAAAATAATTTTACAAGAGCATAAAAAAATACTCTCCCCAGAGAGAGGGACATGAATTACAGTTACAACATATTTGTATCCAAATTTGAAGGATCCATACAGAGGAGATCTGTAAGCAAGCATCTGTATTTTCTGAGCCTTTGGATATATATTTTTGATCAGAGTTGTCTCTTTTCTCGTTTTGTGTTCCAATGCTCCTCTGAGGCTACTCATGTACCAGACTGGCTTGAAGTGGTACATCTGTTCCTTCATTATGCTCTGCTCAGGTCTTTAAATACCTGGAGCAAACCCCAGACTCCAGATTTACCTGCTATTTTAATATAGCTGAACTATCTTTTCTCTACTTGGCAGTCACTGTTATTGCACAGGCTGTATACTTGAAGATCATAAATTTTTCTTTGTGCCCAATAAATGTATTCTTTCAATAGGCTAATGCTTGTATGCTGCAATTATTCCAAACAGGTGGGCACTCTGACACTTGCCATTAGCCAGCCCACAACACACAAATGTATTGATCAAGGCAAAGATGCACTTCTGACTTGTGCTAATCAATGTATCAGTTCTCCAAGGGTTTTTACAGTGCAATGAGCAGGAAATATATATACCACTGCTAAGTTTCTCTCTCTTCAGGGAGTAACTGAGTGCACTTATAGAAGAGCTGATGTACTGATTCGCAGTAAAGTGAAATGACATCTCCAAATAAAATTTTAATCTTAAGTATGTATGTGAAGTTTTGAGGAAGACTGATGGACAAACTTGCAAAGTTTGCAGAATTATAGGACTTAATATACAGCTGTGGAGCTCCTATGCAATTGCACCTTTTACTATGAGCTTCCCAAAGTTAACTAGAGTTCAACCTGCTTTTAGACCTCCCCCCAAGGAAGCCAAATGATGCCACAGGAAGTAGATTTTTTAATGAGAAATTAGTAGTTTCTGTTCCCACTAAGTGTGTTCCTGAGCTTTTGGCTTTCAGAGATAATATTCTCAAACTCTGTATTAGTGGCTGGTCTTTAATTTACCACACTTTGCCCTCAGTTTTGGTAGTGCAGCTCTGTGTTAACAGTGTCAAGCAGCAGTCACATATTGTCTGTTTATTTACCAAAATGAACAAGTCAGTTCCCTGCACACAGCCATGAAACCAAAGCTGCTGAAGACTGGCATTTTAATCACACTGCATTCAAATTTACAGTTAAGATTGAAGACCTCTTACTCACATTAGATTTGTTAAGCCTCTCTCCACTGGTTCTTTCATTCAATGCTCAGAGAATTACACAACTTATCTCCAGTCAGTGGCCTGATTTTTCACCTTCAGTAAAGTTTGATGTGCTGTTTCTAGAAAAGCAGCAGATAAAGGGCTTTAATAAGCTGCATTCAGGATTTTGAGTCAGTGCAAACCAGCACTGACTCTGGGGGAGGTCATGAAGAGTGTCTAAGGTTACCTAAGGTTTAAGTAGCACAGCAAAAAATGGCATAGAGGGAAAAAAATCTGCTAAGAACTTTTGTTTACAGTGAACCAGTTAACCTGAAATAGATTATAAAAAGTATACTGCAAGCAATCCCTGCAGTTTTTACTGTAGTCTCATAGTTATATTCTGCTCATAATGACAGGATGGGAATTCAATAACTCTTTTTATCTGAATCTCAAAGTCCATACACCAAATACACTCATTTGGCTCTTAAGTATCTCTGAACCAATGGTAACCAAACCAGACATTTTTATAAAGTCTTTTGATACCTGCATGCTTATACCAGTTTTATGTAAAAATATAACAACACTGTCACTAGCTGACCCATTTCTCATTGCCTACTCTTTTCAGGGGGCAAAACTCCTTCTGAGAGGCCCACAAGGAACCTAGGAATTCTTAATCTCAAAATTGAATGTTTAATCCACCAGCACAGCGTGAGTCGTATATTTTAATGCCTAGTGTACACAGGCATAAGTGTACAACTGCAAGCAGCTAATGGGTTTACTCTTTTAATGGAGGAAGTCGGCAGCTAATCTGAGGGCCTGGGGTTCAAACACTACCCATGACCCAACTTAAATAATTGTTTTATTAAGCAAAGATGTAAACATGATTGATATAATGTAAGCTATTTAATCTGCCATTATAGAATGATTAACATTCATCCATCTGTTCTACAATCAAAGATGTTAATAAAATTATGAAGATAATAGTATAACAAGTGTTTTTGCTAATCCCAAATTGTTGGGATAGTTCTCATCTGGGAGCAGTGAGGGTCACAGCAGGGGTAACAGTTCATCTCTATTAGAAGTGATTAGTACAACTTTAAGCTATAATTGCTCGGATATATTCACACAGGAGACTGCTACCCAGCCACTAAGTATCTTTAAGAGGATGATCTTTTGTACCAAAAGGTCCAGCAGTTTTTCTGACTTTCTGACAGTTGGGAAGTTTATCTCCACCATGTGCCTAAAGGGTGACTCACACATACAAAATGCT
The DNA here is from genome assembly GCA_013397245.1 of Thryothorus ludovicianus. Classification (NCBI taxonomy): domain Eukaryota; kingdom Metazoa; phylum Chordata; class Aves; order Passeriformes; family Certhiidae; genus Thryothorus; species Thryothorus ludovicianus. Next base: position 221,239 of record VZTB01003277.1, on the reverse strand, counting down.
TCAGAGGTGGCTGATAATTAAAAAAAAGTTGGTACATCATCTTTCCAAGCATATTTCTCTAAGGGGATGCCCAGCAGTTGTGTGGCATGAAGGTTTTACTGAGCTGAAGGCACTTTGTGCAGCCTACTGTCTCCATAGTCATCCTGGAGAATCAAGAGCAGCCCTGGCTGATTGGCATTGCCACTGGCAAATCACCTAGAACTAAACCTGTGGAAAACATGTGAAATCTCAGGGGAATATCTTCTTCCCTTGAGTCTGAAAACCATGGTGTACAGCCACAGCATGTCATTCTTGGGTGCCTGCCAAGAAGAGCTCCAGGCAGGAAGGGTCTGGCAGCTCATGGCTGTCTATTGATAAAGCAGCAAAACAGTGACACCTCATCCCTTCCACAGTGCTTGTGCATGCTCTTCCTCAACTATGTCATGCTTGAAGTTAATTTGCCTAAACATTCATGAAAAGTATGCTGAGGTCTAGAACTCAGGAAACCCTCTTTTCTCCACACAGATATGCAAACAGAGGATTCAAAAGGTAGAACTGATATCTCCAGATATCAAGAACTGCATTTGCAAGACTGTGAGTTTGCAGAAAGTTACCAACACAATGTGCAGACAAAAGAGTTTTGACAATCTTTTCTGGATACTGAGTTTAATGGCCAGTTTTGATTTCTGAGAAGAGCTGAAGGTGCACTCAAAGGTGCTGCAATTTAGCCAAACTGTCAAATGAGGAAAGCATCACTCAGAGGGCTTTGAAGCCCTAAATAATCATGTCTTTGTAAGTGATCCACCTTAACAATTACATTCCACACATTCTGATTTCCTTAAAACTCTGGATGGACCTTCCTCACATTTTCCATTTAAATTTTATATAGGCCTGAAATTAGTCTTTTTCTATTTGGCATAAATTTTTAATGAAATCTTCTTTCTCTCTGTATTTTTATTTTTGTTTTTTTGCTATATGCAAAGCTGGAATCATATATCTTCCTCAGCTTTATTATTAGTAGGCTAGGCACAGCTTGTATACCTGGAGCACACCTGTATTCTGGAATATAAAAACAAGCAGAAACATAGAGGGAGCCCTGAACTTCTATATCTTCACTACATCTGTTGCATTGATGGTTCTAACTTGTACATGTGGACTGATTAAAGGGTACTTTCTCTTCATCTGATGTTCCTGATGGAATTCTAGATTACAGCTAGAGTTCTTTTTAATGTTGCATTTAATTTTATTTCAAACTTTTATTTTCCTAAATTCTGACTATGTTCCAAACCATCAGTGAAATTTGCATCATTTGCAGTGATGCAAATTAACACATCTTGTTTTTTGTCAAGGTAGTCATAAAAACATTTTTCCAGCCCTTTGTATTTGATCAGCTTTTGAATCAATACCCTCTTTCCAAGAACTTTCCTTTTCAGCTCAGCTAAGTATCTACTCTTTAGCCAGTTTCTTGCTCATCTTATTCTTTTTCTAGTAATTTATTGACATTTCTGCGGCACTTCACCAAAACCTTAGCTGAACTGCTGCTTCAACACCTTTTACTCACATTCTAATTTTCAGGCTTTTTACCTTCAGGGTTCTCAGCTTTTCATAAGACTCTATTCTATTTCTTATGCATTAACAACCAGAACTGAAGGAGAGTGAAAGGACAACAAAAGCACCCTTAACTAGGGAAAAGAAAAAAAAAAGAAGTCAGAAAAATGTTTATTCTTTCTTCAAAATTCTGGAAGTTTTTAGAACTTAACTCTAATACAAATGCTCAAAGTAGAATGCAGAAATAAGGAATAATAATTAAGATATGAAACAAAGACATTTAAAATAGAAATATTAAGTCCAGAGTCATCTAGAAACTTCTCCAGTCCCTTTCCAAGACTGCTGCCCTCTGTTCATGTCCTTATAGGCTTTAATGAATTTCAAACTTTTTATTCAATGTTCCTAAGGAAGAAATGAACAGAAGCTGAGCCAGGACTACAATTAATTTTGACATCTTATTTACTCAATAGTGAGATAACTTTCAAAGAGAAAATATCTGGTTTAGTTTCCCTTCTAGAAAAGTAAGCTTTGTGGTTTTTTCCTGCTTACCTTCTTTCCTGTTTGCAAGCTGCATCCATTTCTGCGATGAAGGTTTATCTCATGGACGGAGAATCAACATTCATATGTTTACCTACAAAGGGAAATAAAGGAAAATTGGTTTTCCATCTTTTTCCACCAATTGTGGAATCAGCAACTAGACCTTAATTAATTTTATCAAAAAGTCAAATATATTTAAAATTCTATACTTAACTTCATTTACATTTTAAGTCACTTACTCTGGTAAATGTTTTGTTATATTTGGAAAGCGTCTCTAAGCTGTAGGTTCTTGATACAACTGTAAAAATTAAGCCTTTCTGTTTGTAAACAAGTAAAACCAGATAACTGCAATATAAGCAAGATATCTGCCTCTGTCTCCTGCCCTACAAAAAATAGCAAGTGCTCAGATCTGCATATGTATCAAAGAAATAAATGTCCATGGGTTGAAGAGAATGCAATACAGGGAGTAATATGACACCTAGTTCAGAGTAAACAAAAATGCTGCTGTGGAACAGTGTTGTTCTACTGCTTTGACTGCTATAGAAAGAACAATTGTTTAAGAGGAGAAGGTGCTATATGACATAAAAATGCAAAGCCTTCCTACCTCGCTTTGCAATCAGGTGGTTATCAATGCACAAAATCTGCCACTGCAGTGAGATGTTGTTATTTCAGCAAAATGAAGATTTGTAACACACTACATCAGGTCCAACTTAAACCCTGTACCTCCAAATAGAAATAGCCTGATACAGGAGTGTAGCCTGCATTCTGGATCACTATTGCTAAAGCTCTCTGAAGGTCTCATCCATTTGCCTCATTGCAAAAATCATGAAATGTCAAGTGTTCTCTGTGTCCCTGTGCACTGAGTTACGGTCTGGATTAGAGCCTGAATCCAGAAGATGATAAGTAGTCTCATTGGTGCTCTGTTTAGACAGTGTGAGATTGAGACCTTTTGTTTCAGCCCTTCCATAAAACACAGAAATAAATGGAGCAGTTTATTCTACAAAGATCCTTGAATTCCCAGAGCTTTCTGCATCATCCCTGGGGTAAGTATCACACCTACTCCCTTATAGTAATGTTCCAGCCTTAAAGATCTGGGCTGAGCTGGAGCAGTTAAGACTCACAGTCCTTTTCAGTGTTTGTGAGTCAGCCAAGGTGGCAATTTAATACCTTTTCTAAAAAGCCAACTGGTCATGTACAATGCCTATATACTGACAAACCAGAGTACAGTGGCCTCCTAAAGATCAAATTACACTCCTAACAGTGATGAGGAGCTTATGATTAATTGTAAACTTGAGGTTTACAAAACAGTCAATGGTAGATATTGGTAGTATTCAACCTGTTCACATTTCGTCTTTCAGCAGCAAAATTTCCCATTGTAGTACATTACAATATGGGACATAAATATAATCCCTCTATCAGTATAGCTGCATAAACATGTAGAATCATTCTGAACAGGAAAAATTGCTAAGCAGCTTACATTATATAAAGTAAACATCAGACCAAAACACTGAACACTTTACAGAGTTTTCACTTCATTTTATGAAAGAGATTAACTGGATTCAAGGTGGGCTTGCAGACAGGCTATTGTAAATTGGACCAGAAATCATCAGCCACCTACAGTCTGAATTTGACCCCATTATATTAAACAAAGAGCCCTGAGAAATAATTGAGCTGGGAGCTGCACAACAGCCTAAACCCCTGCTGGCTGACAGTGTCCAGCAGAGAACAAATGAACCCACTACTAATGGTAGTCAACAGCTTCTTCAGAAGACTGAACTTATCAGCCTCTAAAGAAAAAACATTATTCTGCATAGTCCTTAAACAACCAACATGATGTAGAAATCTGGCCAAATTCTCAGCTTTTGTAGATTGCTAAAGCTCTTCTGAAATCAAAAGACCGCTGAAGATTTAGATTATGACCTTGTCAACTTTCTTCACCTAAATGAGTATGTGAAAAGAGTAACAAACAAGCTCCAACATTATTCTGTGTGTAGGATCTCACAGTGGCATTACAGATGGGAGGAGCTCTGAGCAGTCTGGGTGCCATGACAGAGTCCCCAGAAGCACTGGTGCACGATTACCATACGTTATCATGCACAGGGGTTGACTGAACAGGTGTGCTCCTCCCCAGGTGAACGTGTTGGTCTCTAATGTACCAATAGCTCATCACAAAACTCTGTCACAGGCCCTGAAGCTGCTTCTTCCCCAGTGATGGCAGCTGTTGGAGAGATGGAGGCAAGATCAGGTTTTTTCACTTTTGCATTTTTAACATAGTTGGGCATTAAGTATTCCTGTTCTAGAATAAATAGTGTAGATTCACTGCTATGTGTTTTACAGGCATAATAAGGAGTACTGTGAATCCACAAACATAATAGTGTTGGTGACTTTCTGGCAATGGTCACTGCTAACAGCTATGGTTGGTGACATTCATGCTGCAAGTTAATGAAATAAAAACGATCTTGCTATCTAAATGAGGTGGAATACAAAGCCCAGCTGCTATGTGGAGAAAAGAGAACTAAATAAGCCATGCCTCACTTAAACTCCCCAGCACACTATGATGTCTCTCTCAACCTACCACATCTCAAAAAAATGCTTCCATTCTTTTGCAGAAGTCAAAAGAGCAGGTAATTAGACCAGAACCTGAGGGTGCTTCCCCAAGCCAGGCCTGACCTGCTGCTCCCATGGTGCTCAGGCAGCTTCCCCTGGGCAGGACAGACACAGACCCTGTGTGACCCTCCTCTCTGCTGAGCTCTTGGCAAGGGACAGGGCAAACCCTTCTGTCCAGTCAGATACAGTGGTGGGGAGGAGATCCTCCCTTCCCACCTGGGGCAGTTTCAGCTTCACTCATTCCTCCAGAGAGGCCTGAGCTATCTGCAGTGCTTGGCTTTCACAGGGTTTATACTGGGGAAGAGAGTGGCCAGCACAGAAATCTTAGGTAAACCACAGAAAGAGATTATATTTGCTGGAAGTATGAGCTGTTGCATTTTGTGAGAAACTTGATTTATATTTAAACTCCCACAGTGAACAATTTTTACTTGACAAATTGATCAGTTAAGGTCTTCTGAGGTTCTTCCAAATGCCCTTCTGAGTACTGGAACTTGTGGAGAAGGTCTGAATCTCAGCACAGTCTGATGTAGAGACAGTGTATCATATGCAGCATGTACACAGGGTACACTGATAATTCTGGTGCCACGTAGAAGGTCAGTCTGATTAGAACTCTTTTGCCATATTCTGTGTTTTATCTTTCTTCCCTGCAACTGATCAGGGAATCTCAGAATTAATTAAATCTCTTGATGTACTTAGACAGCTTGTGGAATAAATGGTAAGATGTTAGAGATACTGAACTTGTTCATTTGATTTCATCTCTGTAACCTGAGCTCCAATTTAATGCTGTACTTCTACCCTCTTGAAGATTAATTACTGCATGAGTTAGCAAGTCATCTCACCAGCTTTTATTTGTGAAGAGTGTAAGTCAGTAGAAATGTAATTCGGGTATTACTCTGGCTTTGTACATGACCGGTGAAAATTCAAAGATTCAGCAGTTAAATATATTTAACATTACAACACTCTTTTCTTGAAGCCAACTCTAGGGCCAACTCAAGCATGGTTATAGAAATACGTAATACAGGTGGAGGAATATGACTAACATTTAAATTCTTCTTTCAGTTCTCTCAGTACAGTCAAACTCAGCCACAGCTCCCAGTATCAGAGGAGTTTCCAGAATTTACACTTGTATTAGTAAAGAGATTGTAATTATTTAGATTTTAATTTTTAAAAAACATATAATGACTTTGTAGAAATAATAGCTTTAACATTGGCAGGAGAGCCACAGGACTGATTTCACAGTTATGGCATGTGACTGTCCTGTTCCTGCTGGCTCTGCAGCTCTGAGCTCCAGGGTCCCAAGGTGTCCTGTTGACAGATATCTGAACTCTGGACCCTTCATCTCTCTAAATAAGAAGAGGTAAATGAAAAACACAGTGAGATTCCATTTTCTTATAGCTCTGCTATGAGGACACTCCAGTGAAGGGGACCAGCTGGCATCAGGCTTTTGTTTGTGCCAGAAATAAAATTCTGGAAGCAAAAGAAAGATCAACAACTTCAAAACATTTCAAGGTAGAGACACAGGAAAGTAAAGCAGTACAGATAGACTCTTCAGTTTAAGAATAACACATTCTAGAAGCTTTAGGTTTTTGGCTAATAACTTCTTTTGAAAGTTAATAACCAAAATAATATTAATTCTAGCTTCTCAGGCACTCAGACAATGAAATTGATGAATCTCCATCCATTTTCAGGAGTCCATAATAGGTGCAAATCTACCCTTAAACACAGCTGAAGTTTCAGATTGTCTTGGTTAACATATTTAAGTCCAGGAAACTGAAGCACTAGCCACACACAGAAAGGTTTAGAAAGATGTTACATGCAAGCCATGGTAAACCTAAGTCTGCATCACAGCTTCCACAAAGGTCCTTTCCTTACTTCCAAGAGCAGAGGTAGCTTTGTAGACAACTGCTCCTTGTAATCTTGACATTTGTCACAATCATACCTCATTGAGCAAAAAACTATCCAAACCTGTGCTTCTTGATGTGCAGAAACCCCTCCCAGCCCTAGTGGGCACTTGTTTTGCCAAGGGAACACTTGCTCATCTCTAGGATCACTGTAGTTCTAACATTACTGTCAATATTGTCATTGCTTCTTGTTCAGCTGGCGGCACCAACATTCCCACCCTCAGCATCTGACACACAGCACTTACACAGCGTGTGCACAGCACAGATGCCAGTTATTCTTTCCTGGAAGGTTTTATCCCAGGAGGGCCAAAGGTGGCTTCTCAGTTTATACCCTCAGGGTTAATGGATTTTTCCCCAAGGAATTGTTACCCCCAGGATTCAATCTCTGCACTGTTTCTCCATACAGCTTTGAAAGGATTGCTTACAGCACCATTAAGAACCCATTGCAGTTGCCTCCAGGAATACTATGACTAGTGCTTGTTTTTTAAGGTTCTTTTAGGTCCCTTCAGTTATACACCCTAGAAACACATCCAAGCACAAGCATCACTGTCTGCTCGAGCAGGGCACCAGGCTGTCTGTTACAGAAAACATGCAACAAGTCTTGCATTAATTCAGATGTCCATCCCTTATCTTGACATCTGAAAATGGCACCTTCTGGCAGCTTCCCCTTGGTATTGTCTTTCTTTTAAGGATGATATATAGTGGCAATTTTGCTTTATCTGCTAAGACCACCAGCAAAGTGACAAACCTTTTTTTTTCATTGGCAGTGTTTCTGATAAGTCATTTGGGCTGCTTTGGTGCATGGTAATATGATGTCTAAAAATTCCAATGCATGTCTAAATTAAAAAGGGGATGTCTGATTTGTGTTGCCTGTGTGCATTTGTAAATATTTCTGAATACTCTATATTACTGCAAAGTGTTAAAATTTCAATGTTTTATCATATAGTTAAAACAAACTTTATCCTAGTGTTATATTACATCTAACATCTGGAGTAGTACATTAAACATCTTGAGTATTATGCATTTTACATACCTAAAAATTAATGGTTTGATGGTCAGTTCAGCAAGATCTATCTGGCAAAAATTGTGATGGGAACCCTGAAAGAACATCCTTCTAAAACTAATGAGAAATTTTTGTTGGAAATTTTCTAATCTGAATAATCCATTCAAAAATTCATTAGTAGTAGAATAACAATTTTATTCCTTCTATAAAACTTTAAGAAAGAAATGGTCATTAATCTATCAATAAATTTTCATATTTCTCACACCATAAAACGTAGATCTTTCAAAGCCTCTTCAAAAGGCCTGCATATATGCCTTAAGGTACTCAGTAGCAATGGTAATCAAGATGTTTCAGAGACAAATAAGAAAATTACATATATTATATAATATAAACTATATTATATGCAAGCTAGGATAAGCAAGCAGTAGAAGGCATTCGTTCTCAACTTCGAAGGAGCCAGTGGCTCAGAGCAGCTGCTTTGGCTGCTTTTGTTTGTCACAATGAAGAGGAAGAGTAGGAAAGCAGCAGCTCTCAGAGCTTCTCCTCCCTGGGGTAAGAGGTAGAGGCTAATTAGGCAACCTTGCAAGTGAGTACCCTACACTACACTGGAGTAGCTAAAAAAGATGTCTGTCATTCTTTACTATCTTAATAATGCACCTTCTTTTTTCACTTTCTCTAGCATCTGCCTGTTTCTGTAAATCTATTTTCAAATGAAAAAAAATCCTATAACGTAAAATCTTCTCTAGTGTTGAAACAGATAAAGTATTTGATATTCCCAGTGCTGATATCTTTAAAACGGGGGTACAAAGCTTCTCCCTCAGAATCCAGCATCCTGGTGTATTCCTTCAAAGTGTTAAGAGATGAGAAGACTAATAGGTCTATTCCCCAGAATGATACAGCCCAGTTTATGAGCTAAGAAACATGGCAAAAGAAGCTTTTAGCTGCTGTCATCACACATTGTTATGCTATATGACCTCCCTCCTGGTCTGCAGTGTACCCCTTGAGCTAAGGCAGACAAGACAATTACAATTCTTTATTTTCCTCAAGAAAAAAAAAAGAAAACCACAATCCAGCAGTATGTGGTTGTCCCTCCCCAGCCTGGCAGATCCTTTGCTTCTTGCTTTGGTGCCAGGTTAACTAATGATACTTGTTTCCCCAGGCTAAGAGGATCCACACAGTTTTATCCATGGGTCTTCTCTGATCCCAAAGGAGAAATCAGTGTTTAGTCACCATATTAAATCGTTCATGGCTTTTTGTCCATGGTTTCATCCTCCAGGCCCAATACTCCCCAAGGGTTTGCAGAGCTTACCTCTCAGTGATTGTTCTGCCTCTCTGAGACTGTCCTGATGTCTTCTTACAGCATCTTTCACTTAAATTTACAAGCAAAGAGAACTACTTACAGTCTTGACTTTTGAAGACCAGTAGCTTCCATCAGCCAAAAAAATAATCTTAATAATAGCTTTTTGTCTTCTCATTCCAGTAAAGAACTGAAAAAAACAAGTGAAATACCTGAATTTTCTACAAAATGGAATTCTGGCTCCTCACTAACACTCTAAATGATGTTGAGACTCACCTTCTTATCAACAAAGTGGGTTTTGATTTTTCTGTTCAAGTGTCTCACTTTGTGTCATTTTGTGTCACAAGCTGATAATAATAACAATAATCAGAAGGCACCTGTGTTAAGCATCTCCACACCTGTCTTTCTTGGAAGTTCTTATTTTGATACTGATCCAAACTTTGCACCTGAGGCCCAGAGCTAGGAAACGTGAGCAGGTTTTGGAAAATAAAACAGTGCAGTGACAATGAGCATCAAATTAGATAGTCCTGGAAATTGTAGCAGCGATGACTTCAGCTTGTTTAATGGTGTAAGGTTCTCAAGCACAGACAAAAGCCAAGGCTGGAGGAAGTCATCCAGCCTAGCTAGAGCTGAGTAAAGGCAGGGGTCCCAACCCCAGAGTGAGATCATTGGGAAAGCTGACTTTCCTAACACTGTTACTCCCCTGCGTGCCTACACATCTGACACAGAGGTGAGCTGACAGCCAAGCAGCCCAGCACAGTAAGAGCAGAGGCCAGAAAGAGATGTAGAGGGGACTGCAAAGGCTGTGAACAGCAGAATGATGTGAGTTGGGTGGGGGCCCCATCCCACCCCAGCAGACACTCCAGGCACCATTCTGAAAAACTGGAACCACACCACAGGATACACCCTGCAAATAGCTGCACTGTCCAGTCCTTCAGGCAAAACGCCCATTTCCCCACATGGTTCAGGCTCAATTCATCTATTTGTGGGAGGAAGTGCTTGCCATCAGGACTGTCCAGTGCTAGCATGGGAGCACTGGGCTCGTGTAGGGAAAGGGCTCCAGGACTCCTCCTTACACGGCCAGTACTGTCTGGATGGGATATGTCTTTAGGTGATTACAGTTGAGAAACTTTTGTATTTTAACAAGGAAAGGACTGCACAAGTTAGCACAGTGGGAGTTTTGCCTGAAGTCTGAGAGACTGAAGGTCTTCAGAGCACAGGGTGTGCTCAGCCCCACAGCCAAAGCTCAGGGGAACTAAGCTGCTCAGCAGTTAGCAGGTACAGTTGGGAAGGCTCTTAGGAGCCTTTTCTGAGCAAACAAATACATCCCCCCACTCCCTCCCACTTAGGCAACATGGCTGTTTTTATTATGGTTCTGTCACTTCACATAGTCCAGCTTTACTTCAATAATAAAAATATAGAAATATAATTAGCATCTTTGTTTCTAGGCACTGAGTTTTTAAATTACCATGTGTGACAACTATTATGGCAGTGAAATCGTTAAAATCATGTAAATACTTAAACCATGTAGGCCTGGGAGATTATAGTTTCATTAGAGAAAAGGCTATAAAGTTAGACCTAGGTAATTACCTTTCCCATTAATGCTTGAAAATTCTTTGCTCCACTGAGAAGTGATTGTGGTGCATCATGCCTTCTGTGCTTTTACATTCAAACTGCAGGAGCTTTTATTTCATCAGCACAAACTGCAAGGAAACAGCGGCAGCCTTCCAGGTGTACTTTGCAAATTGGGGTTTAAATGTGGAACACATCAAATTAAAATTCAATATTAATTATTTTGTCTTGCTAGGAGCCTGAGTAGTTTAAAGCAGCAAGGGTAATTGTCTAACTCATTGTATGTGTCTACAGCGAACTTAATCATTATGTCAGCTTCCTAATAAAAGGTTATTATAGAAACAAAGATCCCAATTTTACATATGGTAGGCAAGGGAGAATTCGAAGAGCTAGTCTCCAAGGTAGACTTGAGGTTCTTGACAAATGATGCCCATGCTGTGATCAGATACTTAACAAGAAATCTCGTTATTAACTAGGCCTGTACAGATAATTAGCACTTGAGCTTCAAATTTTAAATCTGGCTTGAGATGTATAATTTATCAAAAGCTCTAGCTCACTGTCAAAGTCCTATAATAAGGCAGTGTTATTGATGAATTGAGATTAAGAGCAGATTGAAGAGAAAATTAGGCCACTGGTTAGTCTGAAAGGTCTGATTTCAATATTTGCAGTACTAATTTGGTATTATTTTGGTAAATGGATGTGGTCCCCAAGTGCTACACAGTATAAAAGAATAAACTGTAAGTCATTATTCTAACAAAAAAAGTATTGTTTACTGTATGCTGAATTTTGCAGCACTAGCAGTCTGCTTAATAAGCTTCTTTACAGGATAAGTGTACCTGTTTTTATTGCATTAATTTATTATAACACATAGAGAATGCTGGGCTTTTATTCAGGGTTAGACAATGTAGCTTGTTTATGTTAAAGATTATATTACATTAGACTAATGATGATCGTCTATGCCAATCCCCAGTTTAGCTGGTTAATTTATATTTTTGAATTTTCTTTGAAGCATTCTTCCCATCACAATGCAGATAAGTAGCATTTCATATATTCAAACAAAAAGAGGAATCTTTTTTTAATGATCGCCAGTAGCAATTCATTGCAAGTGGTTCCAAAGAAAAAAATGAAAGAGTGACTGTATGTAATCTACCTACAGTACACTGCAGCTGCAGAGGTGTTAGATACACATTCATGACCCTTAGCATATTAAATCTTTTGGATACACATAATAAAATGATATTTAGGGCAATATCTGATATCCAGAATTGTATTGGGTAAACCCATAAGGCTGGGACAAGTTCTATTTGTTTTTCTCAGGGTTTAATTCCTAGCTGAAGCACAGTGATCATATCAAAAAGGTGCTGTTTTACTTTATATCCCATCAAATATTTATCAAATGCAACTATGCATCATTGCATATATGTTATATATCACATCAGTACCCTCCAACAAAATAATAATGTCAGTCACTGCCTGTTTCCAGGAAACTTTGCACCGACAATCCCCTGTAAGGCGCTGTTGGCAGCAGCTCCTTTCCTCTCAGTTTCCAGCTGTCCAGCGGGGTATGCCAAGTCACAGCAGGACCTGAGGAGTGTTTGTATTCAACTGTGGCCCTGAGCTTTATGGAGATTTGCCTTGTATATTGTGCACTTGCAGACAAGCGGGATTTCCAGGACCCAGCGGGGGCTCCCCAGTGTTTATGCTGAGGTGGTTTGCTGGTTGGCAAATTGCTTTGGGCCAGAAACGTGTGACAGAAGAAAATGTATTGCATTAGCTTTTCTATCAATAACATCTTAACACTGACTTATAACACAATTGCTTTCATGCTGATCCAGCCTCCTAATTTTAATTTTAGGACTGATTGAATTTTGCAATCAGGCATCTTTGGCTATACTGGAAAGAAAAGCCTTTTCTTCCTTCTTTAGAAATAATATGCTATTACAAACATAAGCAACAAGATATAAAAAAATTCTACCACTCTAATGTGTCTAATATATATTTACACAAGTTTTGAAAACATCTAATCTTTGCTATATACATTATAATAATTTTAAGAAGACGTAAAATAATTTATTCTTCTAGCTGTAACTCAGTTGTACATACTGGAGTATCATTTTGCAGAACTGCTTGAGTCTTAATAGATTTGTAAGGGATCCAAAAAAGGAGGGTACTGAATTCTCAGCAGACAGAAATGCTAATATATACTTTCGTATGGGCTTGCTTTCAGTCGTTTACATTTGTTACTCATGTATTATGGGCTGATCCTGATCTTGTTTATGCTGATGATACTTCTGAAATTTGAGATCAAGAGACTCTCCCAACGGAACTAAGACTTGTATCAGTGTAAGATGTAAATCTTACATCTTTACATCGAAGATCTTTAGGGATAATTTAAGTTTAAAGTGATCAATAAGATCCAGTTTAATTTTAAGTCAGAAAAATAATTTAGGAAGTATTTCAGAACTTTAAATTATGTTTTCTAGCATAGTCAAAGAGAAAAATATGTAGATGTTTCAGAATTTAGGAAAAAAATATAGTAATTATATGCCAAACAGAAACATGGGTCACATCTTGAGGCACTATCAATTTAGACCCTTGGAACTCTTCAGATAATGCAGCTTTCTAATAAGTTTAGCTACTCAATTGCCTGACTTTGAAGTCCTTTCACATGAAGCATTCACACAGCTTGTAAGGGAGCTGCACACAAAAGTGGTGGTAGAATGTATGTTTCTATACTTGACTATAGTCATGTAGCAAATCTAATAGCAATATAACACTTTTCATTAATTGAGGTAGGAAATAACAGCTGCCCAGTGACCACTGAGTAAAAGAATGGAAACGTTTATGATACAATACCTGCCTTATTTATGATACAATACCTGCCTATGATACACACCCTGCCTCATTAGAAACAAATGGGTTTTGTACCCAGGTGATTAATACTGTTGTTTTTGCACCCCCTTTTTAAAGCAATTTGGTAGCTCTTCATTGGTTTATGAAGAGTAGCACGTAAGAGAATAGGGCTTGAGGATTCTTGTCGGCAGAATTACAAACTGTGACCACTTAGTGCAGCGTGGCACAGGAAAACAGAATTTTGCCAAGACAAATTCCTTCAGCTAGCCCAGGCACACACAATGCTATAGGTATTATTGTCATCCCAGTTATAAAACTGCGGGCGCTTGGCGATCGCCAGAGGACTGGCAGAATTACGGCTTTTCTGCGTTCCCGCAGCAGCTGTGGCACACGAAGCTGGCGTGAGGAGCTCAGAAGCGGGGCACAGGGGGCAGGGGCCGGCGGGAGCGCACCGGGCGGAGCGGACCCCGTGTGAGGGGAAGCCCGGCGGGGATGGGGCCCGGAGAAGATGAGGCCCGGCGGGGATGG